>UYYF01000641.1:0-10025 GCA_900618365.1 Thelazia callipaeda
TATATAACTCGAAACGTCGCTAAGAATTTCTTGAATCGAATTACCACATTTTAATTATTCTAATTTCTTCAGGAAATGGCAGCCAAAAAGCAGTCATCGTTACTTTCATTTTTTATACGGGATCCAAACTCTAAAAGTACACGACAAAGTGCACTTGTGGAAAATCAAATGGTCAGTAAACCTTAGCTTCTTTTATGATGATATAAAAGGAGAGATAAGTATTTAGCGATTTTGGACTATACAAACTTGCATAAAATTATCTCAATTTTTCATGAATGTCATAATTATTATTTGGGAAAATGTTATAGCAAATATCATTTTTGAAAGGCTAGGCCAGCTCTAAAGTACTTCATACTGAATTTGTTTTTCAAGAAAATTTTATCAGGTTGTCGGAAGTATGAAATTAATTTGGAAATAGTAGGACAGTGTAAACTTGTCTTTGTTATTTTTATAGAAATTATATTACATGGTTGTTAGGAGATATTGATTTTCATTCATGATACTTATTAATGCTTCCAAGATCAGTACAGAGTAGTAGTAATAATACTATTAGTATTAGTAATATTAAACAAAAAATTTTGTCATTTGCGAATACTCACTTTGGTGACAGAACTAGTCTCATCTCTAAAGCAGTCTGTGTAATTTTTTTCAGTTGGAGATCATCAGAAATTATTTCAATGTTAAATGCTTGTTTCGTGATATGGTTTATGTAATCTGTATAATAATATCTGGAATAGTTAATTATAAGCTACATTATTGACGTCTATAATTCACCTACTTGCAGATGAATACTCCGAAAAACAGCACTCCGCTTAAAGCTTCGTTGAGTGAAGCAGGTGTCGATGTTGAAAATCTTGTACAGATAGATGATCCTACTTCAAGTACTTATTCTCAGATTCAATTCGAGAGCAATTTCCTGTATAAGTAGATTATCGTCTGAGCTCTAAGAGAAGCAGTCTCGTTTAAAAATATCCGAAGAAAGCTTGGCTTTGTTCTTATTACAGTTTTTACTATAAACATGACTCAAGGGTTGAAGAAAAATATTTGTGACATTTAACTTGCTCTCAAGAACTCGCTTCACAATTTTGCACTTTTATTATGTCTCAGAAAAGTCAGCAATTAATCTACAGAATAATTGTATTGTTCGTCATGACGAATACCGATTATTCTTGCTAATTTGTCATTCAGTCATGTTGACATTTTTTATGATATCTTAGGTTTGTTGCATTTTTTGAAGATTCATAATTTTTTTAATAGGTATATTCATTTATTAAGGTAAACTAATAGAGCAGTCATTGAGTGGAGTATTAGCGGGGGAGTTGTCGTCGGTAAGAAAATTAAGTGCTCTAAAGCGTCGGCGTGTCTTGATTTCTTCTGATTCGGAAGACGATAATGGCGAGATAGAAAAAATAGACGAGACCGATAAGAAAATAACGAAAAGCAAAAAAGCAAGAAGCAGTTTACCGCCCCAAGTGGTAAAATTTGAATCTTTATGAGATCTCAATTTACTTTAACATTTTACATTTCAAGCAAATTATTGATGCTGAAAATTCTTACATTCATAAAAATGATGTTTAATATTTACGGAAGTCGCTGCTATCATTCCGATCATGTTGAACCAAAAGCTCTAAAGCTTACTAAGAAGTTTGGAATTTTAGCATCAATAATTTGTTTTAAGTCTAAAAATTTAGGCATTTAAAATTCTTAAAGATTTTAAGCGTTATTTTGCATCTCTTATGTCATTTTCCATTGGGCGCACATATCACTCCAACAAGTTATAGAAATTTACACGTTTTCAACCTCATTCTTTGCAGACATCTTTGAAAAGACCTGATGTTTCTAAGCCTGTTAGTAGTAAAAAACTGAATCGTTTATCGGTTTATTCAGTGCTACTGAACATGTTTGCTTTGGATTCTTCAATATGCTTGTTTAGTTCATTAGTTGACACATAACTGTAATAGAGCTTTCGTGATAACGTTACTATGTTTCTTGATAACTTTTTGAGTCAGATCAAGGGCTGTCGTATCTATTTTAAAGATATGACAACTTTGACAACTCTTGATTTTTTTTGAATTTGAAAAATATATTTATTCTTGGGTTAAAATAGCCATTCAAAACAGTGAAAACAAAATTGTGCGAAAGTACATCATTCTGCTGACTTGAAAAGCAGTAATATCATTGTAATTTTTATTTCCACAATCTAAATTCTTCAGAATACATCTGGATTTTCATCAGAATCGAGTCGTCAAATTGATGGAAATAAGTCGCTTGAAAATCCCGTTTCATTATCGACATCTGAAGGAGATCTTGAATGTGCACGATTTCCTCATTTAGACTTTGAGTTTCTTCAACCTGATCGCATTCGTGATGCAGCTGGACATTTGAGTAGTCATCCAGACTATTGTCCACGTACTTTGTATGTACCTGAAGCGTTCATGAAGAAACAAACACCGGGTATTGATTATACATTGGCATAAAATCGGAATGAGCATTTTTTGTAGTTATAATTTGCAGTATTAATATTTTTCCAAACATTTGTAGGTCATCGACAATGGTGGGCGGCTAAGTCAGCATTTTTCGACACAATATTATTTTTCAAAGTTGGGAAGTTTTACGAACTCTATCATATGGATGCAGTTGTGGGTGTAGAAAATTTGAATCTCAATTATATGAGAGTTAGTTCAACTTGACTGATTCCGTCGTTTTCTCTTCTAAGTGCTTTATATTGGTGTTTATCAGTCAGTCTGCACTCTTTTTATAACTATTTCTAGAATGTTTTTTTATATTGAAATATTTTAGGGTAGTTTTGCGCATTGTGGTTTTCCTGAAATTGCCTATGGGCGTTTTGCTGATCAGCTGGTTAATCGGGGATATAAAGTTGCTCGCGTCGAACAAACCGAAACACCAACACAGTTAGAAAATCGAAATAAAGCAGAGAAAATTAATGATAAAGTTGTTAGGAGGTTGTTTAAAGTATAATTGTGGATTGATTTTCAGAAAAATCTCTGTGTTTAGAAAGGGTATTTCAAGGAAATTGCTGTTTGAGGTCTTTCACACAGTTTTAATGTACATTAAATGTTGAACTGTATTAGTGTTTCGCATAATTTGTTTTCCTGTTATTTTTGTAATCTCTAGAATTTTGATAGTTGAATATTTTTTCATAAAATTTGTCTAGTTTTCTCAATACTTTGCCTATAATAAGAAAACTGGATTACTAAAATATTTGAAAAATTGAAATTACAAAGATCATATTAGAAGGATTTCATTTTTCTAGCCATTTATTTCAGAGAAGTTTGTAATATAACAACTCCGGGTACTAGAACTTGTGGAGTGCTTGATGGTAATGATGAGCAAAATGCTTTGGATTCGATGGATGCGACCGCCCGATATTTATATGCTATTGCTGAGAAAGTAATTCCGTTTTGACACGAGTCTAGTTTTGAATATTCCTTCTATACGTCTACATTTTTGAGCACGATTTTCTATTTTCAGGAAACGGATACGACAGAATATGGTGTTTGTTTTATTGATACAACTGTTGGCCGGTTTTATGTATGTTGTACTCTATTATTAGAATTTCTTGACACTTTAAGAATAAGCCGTCTTCCTAAATTTATGCGAACTACAATTTTAGATTGGTTGTCTTTCTGATAGTGATAGTCGTTCGTCTTTGAGGACTTTATTCGCGAATTATCAACCTGCTCAGGTCCTATTATAAATTGGATATTGTTCTGCTGCATTGAAGTTATTTATCTTGCTTAATTTTTTTTTCAGATTTTATTTGAGCGAGGCCGAGTTTCATCATTGACAATGACTGTATATAATAGCGCGGTAAGTGCAGTGCCAAAAGAAGCGCTCGTTCCAAAGAAAGAATTCCTTAGCTCTGAACACACTTTGAAATTGGTAGGGCTTTGTAGTAGGTTCAAGATATTGCTTATTGCAATTATTTATTTTGATATTTTACTTATGTGCAATGTTATCATGTGCTAAGAAATAATTGTGAGATTATATATATATGCTCTGGTTGCGTATAGTACTGATCTAATTATCCTATTTTTTTAGCTAGCTAACGATAAATACTTTGGTGCATCGTATGATAAATGGCCTGTGGCTTTATTGGACATGATCGATAAAGATAGCCTCATTCCAAAGTGTAATCCTTCTTATGATGCATGTATTTCAGCTTTAGGAGCTGTTGTTTGGTTTGTTTATGTATTGTAATTCATAATTTTCAAAACCTTGACTAATTTAGTGTTCAATTTCTATCTTATCAAGTTATGAATTCATTTACCAACAGTTCATTTTCAGCAGCTTTTTTAATATTTGTATCAAAATTTAGGTATTTGAAAAGATGCTTAATTGATGTTGATATGATTTCCATGCGACAGTTTGAGGTGTACAAACCAGTGAGCCTTACAGGACCTTTGTTACATGAGAAGGCAAAATTTTCTCTTGTTCGCTTCTTAGACTGAACTAGACTAAAGCATATGTTTTATTTTTTTGATTATTTTTTCATTCATCTTTTTATTCCAATAAATTTCAATTATTTTAAATTGCATTAAAACTCTAACAATTTTAAGGATCATTCTGAAGGTAGTAAGCGATTTTGGCGTGGTCGTCGTTTAGTCTTAGACAGTCTTGCACTAAAACACCTTAATATAATACCACTTGATGGAAATAAAAAAGCTAAGCAGTGGGACCCAGTCACCGCGAAATATACACTTTATAATGTGATTAACAAGTGTATCACTTCGGCAGGTACTCATATTTTTTAGGCAGTCAACTATTCATAAATAATATTGTCTGGAATCTGTCATTCAGAGTGTAATCATGTCAATAAGTTTTCAAAAGATAATTTTTTGTATCACTGATCGCTTGCTTATATTTGTGTTTCAGGTAAGCGGCTTCTTAGGCAATGGGTTTGTGCTCCTGTTTGTGATTGTGAAATCATAGAATCACGGCAAGATGCTATCGAATGGCTGTCCAAACTGGAACTAAAAAAATTTATCGGTGTAGCCGAAGAACACTTGCGTAAAGTACCTGATCTCGAGCGTTTAGTTCAGAAGTGAGCTTTTTACTTCTATTTTCAACTTTTAAAAATTAAATATTACAAAATTTATTCAGAATACATACATTGGGATTGAAATATCGTGCAGATGAGCACCCCGATAGCCGTGCGCAACTGTTTGAAACTATGCGTTATAACAAAAGAAAAATACGTAATCTAGTGCAAGCTTTAGAGGGTTTTGAGCGCATTCAAGACCTTCATGAGGAATTTGTGACAAATTTCAGTCAAAACCGAAAAACAGTGTAAGTTAGTCTGATTACTTTCTTTTAATTGCCTTGATCTCTAAACGTCTAAATTATGTTTGTTTTTAGCAGAAAAAAAGATTGACAAATTATCTAAAACGAAAAAATTTTTGTAATCATAATTTCGACTTAGAATTTAAATTTAATGATTCCGAAAATTTATTTTTCAGCCTGGAGTTTTAACTTTTTTAATAATTTTTTGTGGTTTGTAATTTTCTTTGTGATACTTAATAATGGACAGAGTTCACCGAATAAAAGTTGATTTCAGCCCTTTTCTTTTGGAGCGATGTCTTGGGAAGGAATTTCCTGACGTATCTCTTGATATTGAACATTTTAAAGTTAGTTTGTGACTGCTTAAATTTAGGAAAATCAGTGAGGGGTTCTCGAAATCATCTTTACTTTTATATAACATTTTGGCATTTCGTTTTCTAGTATAACAAAAGAAAAATACGTGATCTAGTTCAAGTTTTAGAGGGTTTTGAGCGCATTCAAGACCTTCATGAGGAATTTGTAAAAAATTTTAGTCTAAGCCAGAAAACAGTGTAAGTTAGTCTGTTTACTTTCTTTCCATTGCTTTGATCTCTAAACATCTAAACTATTTTTGTTTTTATCAAAAAAACAATGAAATATTACCTAAAAAGTAAAATTTTTGTAGTCGAAATTGGTGTCTACGTAAACGATCTTTTATTCAATCTCCGATGCCTCATTTACTTTCAATCAAATTGTTCTAAATGTTCATTAAATGATTTCAATGGACTTTTGGAAAAATTTTTCAAGTTAATTGCTTGTATATTTTCCAATAAGAATATTTAATACTTTCAGAATGCGTTTAGTCATGAGAAGGCCTTAGAAGAAGGAATTATTGTACCAGAGAAGGGTGTGATTCAGGAATATGACGATGCAGTGCTTAATGTAAACAGTTGTATTCATGAGTTGAACACGTATTTGAATGTTATTCGAAAGCAGTTATATTGTTCGGTAAATTGGTTTTTCGTCATTGAATCAGTACTCATCATATTTTGGCAGTTGTGAGTAGTAATTGAAAATAATTGCTTAGAGCATCAACTTTTTCGGAAGCGGGCGTTCACGCTATCAGTTAGAAATACCAGAAGCAATTGCTGCAAATCTTGGAGATGACTTCGAACTCAGATCTTCTCGAAAAGTTAAATTAAATTATATTTTTCATTTCGCTTTGCTCGATTTTCAATTTCTTACTTTATGTTAATTAAAAAGGGATACAAAAGAATGACTACCGAAGAGTTAGTGAAATTGGTGCAAAATTTGGATGGGGCTGAAAATCAGCGCGATATTTTACGACGTGATGTAATGCGCCGTTTATTTGCTGATTTTGGAGATAGGTAAAGGAATTTTTAGATTTGTAATATCTCTAGATTTTTTAGTGTAATTTAAGAAATTTTGTCATCTGCATGTCAAAATTGGTTTTCAGTAGCACACTTTTATTCAATACATCAAGAGTATTTTGCGTTCTTGATTTGTTTTATCTAGATATTTTGCAGAGTAAAAAAGGTAAGGCAGACTTTTGTAAGTGCAAACTTTCGATGGAAAAATTTTTCAGGGGTCTACTTATAATCTATATAACTTAATATATGAATATTCTCAAAATAAAATCTTTTAAAAGAATCGAGCATTATCTCCTTCTATTTTCATTATTGTGTTTTAGAGTTTTATGTATTTCATTTCTTAATTCTGTCGCTTTTGTTATTTTAAATAATCTTCTCTACTTAAATCATTTATTTAGTTTCTTTAATTTCTAAAATTACTAACTATTTCTCGCTCTTCTAGGTCTTGTAAATGGTTATCAGTTATTGAGCGTTTGGCTATATTTGACGTTCTTCTTTCTCTATCTCGTTACCATCACGATTGTGGTTTGAAGATGTGCCGTCCTCAGTTTATTCAGAACAGTGATAAGGTATCAGATATTGAGTAAATTTCATGCTCTGTCAAACTTCTACAACATTCTGTGATAAAGATGCCGACGATACTATTTAGCAGAGGTTGTACTGGCAGTGTCAAAGTGATGTCGCAGTTATGTTAGTCAGTAAGTCTTCATATTTCAGTGTGTCTTAAAAATCAAATCTGGTTACCATCCATCTCTTGCTGCATTATCTGCATCAGGAAATGGCTTTACTTATATTCCAAACACTGTATCATTAGGAGGAGATACACCTTCGACCATATTATTGACAGGACCGAACATGGGTGGAAAATCAACTTTAATGCGACAAGTCGGTGTACTTGTCGTACTTGCTCAAATCGTGAGTAATTTATTATGCTGTTGCATTACAAAATAATCAGTAATTAAAGTCAGTTTGCGTTCATTTAAAAAAAATTATCTAATCATTTTGAAAAAACTGAATTTAGATTGTGTTATAGATCGTGTAAGATGATTTGGATTTTTTCATAAACTTTACTAATTTACTTATATATCAGTGTAATTTATTTGCTCATTTTGTTTGATTTTTCAAGCGGTCATCGCTAATTTTAATATTTTTATTGTAATTTTCAGTTAAAAATTTGAGTTTCGTTTAAAAGCTGTGTCTGATCCAGTTTTTTTATTTTGAAAGCAGAGTCGTCTGAGATGTTTGTTTCAAAATTGAACCTTAAATTTTGTGAATTGAAAGCAGTTGAATTTTCTTGTAATAATTTTCAAAATTTACATTTTTCCAATCTTCAGGGTAGTTTTGTGCCCGCAGACGAGATGAAACTAACACCAGTAGATCGAATTTTCACTAGAATGGGTGCGGGTGATCGAATTACTGCAGGTTAGCGTTAAAATTGTCTTCTTTGTTTCATTTTGAAATAGTTTTTATGTCGACATATGTTTTCAAAAATTACCATTTGATGAAATTGAGGACAGTCTACTTTCTATGTTGAGCTGTATGAAACCAATTCCATTTTACGGAATGCGACGAAGCATTCTCTGGTGATAATGGATGAACTTGGTCGAGGAACAAGGTATTGCATCTATTTATCTTAGTTTTTAACGACAATGTGGAAGCTTCTTCTGTCAATTCACCATATCATTTTCATTTAACAACAGTGAAAATATTAGCATTTATTTATCTTTAGACATTGACTCTTTCTCTAAGTCACATGCGACAGTTTTTATAATATTTGTAATTTTTGGCATTATTTGTGCCATAATGAGTTTTTTAATGCAGGAATTAAATTATATTTTTTAATGTGGTTTTGTGCAAAGTTTCAAAATAAATGCAAGTATATCATTTAGTAGTGTATTATTTAGTACTTAACTATTGTTTTAGTACTTACGATGGCACTGCTATAGCATATGCAGTTCTTTTGGATGTCTCAACTAGATTATTATGTCGTGCTTTCTTTTCCACTCATTATCACAGCTTATGCTTAGCTGTCAAAAATGTCAGCAATATCAAAGCAATGCATATGGTAAATTTTCCGCACATACCATATTGAACAAGATTTGTATTGTAATTTTTTATTTCTACAATCTACAGGCATTTTGCTTACTTGTAATTCTATTAAAAAGTAGCTCTAGCCAGTAAAGAAAAATTTTCGCTATTTCGGCCGTGATTATAAAGATAACAATAAGTTTGAAGAGCAAGTATTACATCTGCTTTGATATTATTAGTACTCACAATTGTTCATCATTTTACTTACGCTTGTATAATGCTTCAGGATCTAGTTTTTAATGTATTTATAGGCTTGCATTGTCGAAAATGAAAATGCCGAAGATCCTACTATCGAGGACGTTACTTTTTTGTACACCTTGGCTGATGGGACTTGCCCTAAATCTTATGGGTTTTTTGTTGCGAAATTATCGGGACTCAAAAAAGAGGTATCGAATATTACATGTATTTATGTTTCTCTAACTCTATTGTTATTTTTTTGTCCGATTAGGGAAAAAGACAAAGAATTTAGGTTATTCGAACGGCATTTTTTGCTTCACAGCGTCTCAATGAAAGAAAAACTCCAAAGAATCATATGATGGAATTGCGGCGACTCGCGTTTGATAGTGAATGTAGTGCTGACAAACTGAAGGAAGTGATTGATTTAGTTCTCATTTCTTCCTGAAATATTATTATTTTTCAATATATTAGACCATTCATATGCTTTAATTGGTTGGAGATAATGTCTTTTAGTATCAAATTACTCACTAATTGCGGATATAAATTCTTACTGTAAACGCTTCATTCTGCATTAATTATTTATTTCCAGCTATTTAAGTGTGTGCAATTTTGTCTTTAGATAATTTTCAAATTTTTATAATGGTCTAAATTATCATGTCACAGGCCTATTAATGTGTATTTACAATTTATTTCTTGAAAATGTATTAATCAGCGTATTGAGTAGAGCTGAGTGACCATGATATAGTCATAAACATTTAATGAGTACTCGAAAAAATTATTGACTTTTGTTCAAAAAAATGTTTTCAAAATGCTCATGATAGTAGTATTATTATTCACTTTCAGATCTGTTAATGTCTTTTCTACTTTCTTTTCAAGTCGTTGCTTCTTTTTATATATGTGAAAGTTACTAATTGTGCTGGCGATTCAAGTTTTATTGTCTGTTTCTTGAAATTAACAATCAGTGGAAATTAAAAAACTTAAAATCTTTATTTGTTACAACGAGATACAAAGTTCTGCATGCTGCGTATTTCAAATCTTTTGTATTGTTTTGAATTATATATATATATATATATATATATATATATATAT
>UYYF01004265.1:0-114335 GCA_900618365.1 Thelazia callipaeda
TCCATTAATAATCACAAGCAAATCAATTATAATATTTATTTGAACAAAAATATACTAATAATAGCAAAAATATTAATACATTTGCTATTTTTAAAATATTTTCAGATAATTGTAGTTTGAGTAAGAAAAAATAACAATACTTAACTTTTAGCGCTACTTTTTTATAAGTTATGTACTATATTACTGTTATGAAAACAAATATTCAAATTTAATGTATTTGCGGTAAAAAAATGTATGACTATTGCGCTCATATTAATCTGATTATCTTGATAAACAGTGTGATAATTATTCATATGTGTAGTCAGTAATTGCCACCCCTTTTATTTGAATTTCATGGACACTATTAATTGTTAATTTTCATGATAATGCTAAATACTTACTTCAGCTAATTTAGTAGTCTGATGTTTATGCAGATATTAAATGTTCATTAGTAAACTAAAATTTTGTGCTTTGAATAATAATAGTTATAATAATAATTATTATTATTATTGTTATTATTATTAAATTATTATTATTATGATATTTGATATCGTTAATGTTGTTTCAAGTACTGACAAGTATTCAATAAAAATTTACACTGTTTAATTCTACTTCTGTACTTGTTAATTTTGTCATCGTATACATTGTCATTTGTATTACAGTATTTCACAAGTTTATTAAATACTATAACAATGATGCGTTTGATTTAAATTAATATAGTTACCTCAAATATTATAATAATTTAATAATAACAATAATTTTTATTCTTATTATTATAACTATTGATTAGTACTAATGAAGTATTTATCAAAATTGACTAAATGAATTGTTGATTTTATAATTTCAGTTGAAATAACGAGTATAACAAGCAAATAGCTATGGTAAGAGCACAATAACAAAACTATCATTCTAATACTTTACAAATGCTAAAAGCAAAGTTATTTAAAGCTAAATTGACCACTGACAAAGGGTCAGCTGTCGGTACTCAACGTGAGCGATCATCATCAATTTCTTCATTCAATTTTCCAATTTTCCTTCTTCTATCAAAAGGTAGTAAATACATAAATAACTTAACTTCATCAGAATCTTGAAACGAGGGAAAGTTTTCATTCAGCACAAATATGCACAGAAACCGAAACTTTTCAGCATGTAATCATAAAATTGCTAATACATTTCAGTCAGAATTCACGGCATCAATTTTGATTCGAAAAAAATTCTTTGCCTTTTCGTTTCATTTCATTTTATCAATTTTTAACTGAGCAAAATCAACGACAAATTTGATATACTTTAAATTTTTTCAGCTTATCTTTTGGATTAAACTCTGTCAGATGTTTAATGAAGCAAATTGTAATAAGATATGTCTCAAATCTTTTGGATCTATTTTACTACTCAAAGTTTTCATTTTCAAATGCTATTACTGTAATTTTTTATTAACTGAAAAAGTAGTCCTTCTGAAAGTGAAATGTTCAATGAATTGGAAAATTATCTTCATTAAAAGGTCAAAGTTTAAATATAACAAAAGGTCAGCAGTCACCAGTTACCAGATTGAAGTCTTTTTTCTGTTGAAATGTCAAGAGTAAACTTCAGTTAATTCACAATTATTTATATATAAAGCTTATTTAAAAATCTGAATTGATTAATGATGTAGAGTTTTAGTACAGTAAATTTTGTCTGGGAGTAAAATTCAGTACATTTTTATTAAAAATCAAGCACTAATTCGAACAGTGATCTTAATTATTAAAATCAACTAGTAAATTCTCATATGCAAATCAAATTATTTAATGGATTTGAATCTATTTCAGCATTTCTAATTCTTGGCAAATCATGAGTTATTGGATAACAAAACATTAGACAATTGTAAACTGTTAATAATTTATACACAGTATATAACTTAAATCAGTTGTGATTGAAATTATTTAACGATAAATCAAATATCGAAAGATCAATAAATGATATAAAATTAAAACTAATCAAATAAGTTAGCAAAAAGTTTTGGCAAAGAGATTAATGCTGTCTTTACAGCAGTAATTAACCTTGAATAACCAGGTAGAATATTCGCTGAATACGCTGACATATTGAGATCAATTAGAATGATTTAACCTCAGCACTTATAACTCAATTAATTTATATCGCACTTATTTTACTTTTATATACTCTTTTTAGACAAAGGTCGAGGATTAAGGAAATTCCATTAATTAAAAGGTCAGAGGTTGAGATGTAGAGTTATTTTGACGTCTTTGCAAGTCATTAAGATCAGGCAGAAAAATGCTTGCAAAATTAGAGATCAAAGACTGAGAGAGGAGAAATAATTTTCATAATTAAAAGGTTATTAGGTCATAAACTCTATCAAAGAGTTGGCAGAGGGAAATTTAGACAGTTGAATATTAAATGTCAAAGTTTTGAACAAAAATTGCTGCTTGCAAAAAAATAATTGACAATTTATTTATTTTTTTTAAAAGACAAATTCGCCAAATTTTTGTCACAAGAAGTCGCATTATTTTAAAAGCAAATAATTTATTTGATAGCAAGAAATACTTTAAAACTTAAATACAAATGAAATGATTAATTTATTGATTATTAAAATTGGTTCTATCTCAAATTTGAATTTTTCCTCGTTACTATTTCTTTTTTCTTCAAATAATGTATTTAAATTCAATTCGTTATTGTGTTAATCATATATTTCAGTCCAGTAATTAATTTGCCTACCGTAAAATTTTTTAATTATTTCATACATTTCAATATTTTAACCACAAAATTCAACAAAATTCGAAAAGAAATCATTAATTTAATATGTAAATAATGAGCTCTGACCATTTGTGTTTTTTTTTTTGATTTACTTTCACATTTGATGAATTATAATTTGTGAATTATAATTCTTTTATATATTTCATTTAAATTTAAGTTTTTAATTTTGTTTTTTCAAATTCACCGCTGTTATTAAGTCTTTTTATTGACTGAATAATTGAATTGCATTGGAGATTGAGGGTTTGAGAAAAAAATCATGATAAAAATTAGCATTTTTCGCAAAAAATATTAACATAATTTTGAATGCAATATTTTTAATATTTTGACAGCATAAATAATTTTAGTATTCAATGCAATTTAGTTTTAATTATCAAAATTAAATTAAATATCGAAATAAAGCACAATTAAATAATCGCAGCTTACTTGCGATTTCTAATTAGCTGCTTGCATGAGTGTAGTAGTAAATGATATTAGCAAAACAATTTGTTCATAGCTTTAAAAAGAGCTAAAAATATAAGAGAAATGGAAGAGAAGCTATCTATCATTATTTTTTCTTTTTACCAATTTTTGTGTACTAAAAATACATTCAATTAAACTTTTATTTGAAAATTTTATACAGTTTTAGCTTTCTTTGAATTAATCCTTAATTAAATTAATCATGAATTATTTGACCACAAAGAATCACGATGGATTAATTAGCATGTGATAATAAAAATCATTATCAATAGCAGCTATCGATAATGATTATGAGCAAAACTGAAAGCTTTTACTTTCCAAATTACAGTTGAGATGTTGGGAATTTCTGATATAATTAAAAATAGAAAATGCAGTTATTTAATTTTGGTAAATTTTAGTTCATACAGTAAATAGTAGTGCTATTTTTATTTTTACTTGTATCAAAAATAGGTGCAACTTTTCTTGTACTAAAATAGCAAAACAAATTTGTGCTATTTGAAATGCAACTATGGGCAGTAGTGACAGCTCCCAAAAATATTTATGGTAATAATTTATGGGGCAAAAAGATATTGTAGCATAAACCACAACCCCGCTGATATGGATAATAATGATAATGCTGTTGTTGAGGACGTATTCGAGAAAGGTTGGTTCTCACTTGTACCAACCGAAGCTGATTGATTTCGTACCAAAAAATTTTGCTCGCAAAAATTGTTTCTTATAAGAAATGGAAAAAGAATGAAAAATAAAAAAGCACTTATTATGTATGCTTAAAATTAATTTTGGCGAGCTATAAACTTTTAATACTGAAAACTTTTGTCAACGATAATAATAGCACAGTTTAAGTTTGCTTAAAGTAAATCAATAACTTTCAAGTTTTTTGAAGCTTAAATTTAATTTGCAAGCCAATATATTAGTTGTAGAGTTATAAAAATTAATGATATTACAAATAAGCTAACTGCTGGTCAGTTTTCATCAATTATTTTGCACTAATAATTTACTTGCTAAAGTAAGGAGATATGAAAATTGCTTAATAATAAGAATATTTAACCTTTTCATAAATATTAAATAAATATTAAATTTTTAAAAAATACTCACACTGGCCATTATTTGTATCAACACAATTACTGATTTATATTAACATAAAATGAATGGATATTTCTTTCTGATTTCAGTTGACCATCAAATATTTAAATGATTAAACAGATGACCATCAAGCATTTAAGTGATTAAATAGATGACCATCAAGCATTTAATTGATTGAATTAGCTCACATTTGAAATATTTTGATTAAAAAACTTATAACACTTGTAATTTTATTTTATTTATTGAATTTGTCAGTTAATAAATGAATTAACAGCGAAAAATGGAGCAAATTTAAATCCTTTTATCGACATTACAGCCGAATGTTATTCACTGATTGTAATGATGTTAATCTAAAAACTAATCAGTTATTTGTTTATTTGATAAGCATAATTTTTCAGTCTTATTTTAGCAATTTCAGCTGACAACCCGTAGTAAAAATGAAAATTTGCAAGATGAATTGGAAAACTGAGACTTAATGAGTAGGAAACTAATTACATTACGCTTAAATATACGTGAATAAAGTTAAAAAATAAAAAAACAAAAAAGTAAACAAGTAATACCATGCGATGATGATTATTCACACTCATTATAATCGTCATCATTATTACTATCATAATAACTGTCATCTAATGAAGTTTCAATTGATATATCTGACCTTCAATTAATCAGTTTCGGTCAATGTTATCAGTGATGCGATCAGTGAATTGATTCTGAATTCCTTTGATTGCGGCATTCTGTCCTCTGCAATAACCACTATTTTGTCTTAAAATTACTTCAAATCAATGCATAAAGCCTATTATTCATCCCTGCTCTTTTGCTTAGCAATAATCACTGATTATTTACTGATAAATCATATATATTATCGTTTTGTGCCCACTCACTCAACTCTTATTGAAGCCTCAGTACTTGTACTAAAAATTTGATTACTCGATCTATTATCACTTTTGACTGATTTTATTTTGATTATTATTCAGATACCATTACTATTATTGTTATCACCACTAAGTACTAGTATTTATCTATCTTTTGTAAAGAACACATTTCCATATTATTACTGTACGCACGCAACTTATTGCAATTATAATAAGTATTATTATTCAATTTTAATTCATAAAAGTAAACGACATCTAGTACTTGTGAATGCCAATTACTTGCGTAAAATTTTTTAATTTTCCATCAAAGAATTCTAGCTTATTTGAAAAATATTGAAAAATTAAGTTATTAGAAAAAAGACTTGCGTAAATTATTATGTTTGGAAAAATATTATAAAATATTGTGCTGAAAATATTCAAATTTTATAACAGTTATCATATTAATCAGTAAGTTAATTTTAACAATCAAATTAATTAATTAATTATTTGATTATTTTTGACTTATCAATTTGATAACAACGTCGTTAATAAATAGAAAAAAAATTGATCAAAATTGATAACAGTGGAGCTAAAAATAAACAGCAGTGAAATGGTTATTTAAATAACATTATCAATGTTTTTAAGGAAAATAAAGATGGCAATGATAACAAAGTTATCGTTAACAAAATTTGATAACAATGACATCATAGATAACAATTGTTATTGAAAAATATTTAATTCTTCGTAAGAAAAATTCACTGTCAAAATAAAAGTTTGCTAATTGAATCAAAAGTTTTTTTTTAATTTCTGCGATTCTCTTTCAATCGTACAAAGTTATATATTTATTTTGCGAAGAAAAAGTTAAATTAGTCAACAATTAAGAATTTTGTGCTATTTCAAATAATATTTTTTCAAAAAAAAACCTGAAAACAAACTATTCTATCTGAGAAAAATGAATAGAATGAAAAAATAAATAATATAACAATTATTGTTTTTTTAAAATTTGAAATTAAAATTTCAATTCTAATAGCAATAATATAAAACGAAGTGAACTTTAACCTTAACTAAAAAAACTATTACAGTCAATTAATTAATAAATACAAATTTATTCATTTCTCACATTGCACAATCCAATCCTTTTATATATCTTTTAGTTTCCGATATGTTTACACAAATAATTTCAGTTGCGCATTGCAATTTTTGGATTTTATTAGATTCTAAAGCTCATTTTTTAATTTAAAAAAAATCGATAAAATAAGATTTTAAAGTAATTTTGGCAAACAAAAATTTTTCTAAATATTTTAATGAATTTTAAAAAATTTTAATTTCATATAATCTGACAAAATCATCAAGTATTTAAAAAATATATACAATCAATAATAATTACCAAGCAAAGATGCTACTGGAAGTGTTTCTAAAATATAAAATCGAAAAAATAAATATTTGCAATATTCAATCTCGAATACTTTTCGATTTATTTCACTGTTTAGCAATATGTGAAAAGTATTATCAGGGCACCCTATCTCATTCTGCTAAAATCTTCATCATTATCATCATTTTCATCATCAACGTCATCGTTATCATTAGCATTATCAGCATCAAAATTTTTAATAATCTTTAGTATTATTATTTCTTCAACTTTGATATTGAATGATTTTTTTTTGCCTGATAGATAATAAATTTATAAAATAAGATTTTTTATTTTAAATATGTGCTGCATTTTTTAAATTACAATTTTTTCAATTTTTAATCATTATAATTATGGATTTATTAATTAGTTACGCGAAAATAATTGTAGTTAGTTGCTTATACTTTCCATATAACTGTAAATTTGATTGCTGAATATTTGTTTGGAAGAATGAATACAGAAAACTCAAAAAATGTTTGGTATCGAAAATTTAATAGTCAAGTTACTCAAGCAATCAAGTATTTCGATCTTTTATATTCACTAAAAATTAATAATAATAATAATAATAATAATAATACTGTTAAATTTAGCGCAAACAACAAGACTGTGAAGAAATTTTTGTCCAATATTATTTCAATTATACAAATATAGTTGTATTATATAAATGACAATATATCATCACACACTCAAACTTTGTTCAAACTGTTATTACATCGAAAAATCCTATGTCAATTAGCTATAGCACACAAAAATCATAATTCCAGTAATTATTATTATTGGGAATGTGTATTTGATCACAGCTATGCAAATACGAATTATAATTTGAACTTTTATACCTTTGATTCTGCTGAACAGCTTAGCACGAAAAATTTATCTGATCTTAAAGCTGCTCTTAGATGCTTAGATTGCAATGTCACAATTACATTCTTATCTATTATCGTTTTTATCGTAAAGAATCTTATTAATTTGATCCGATTATCAGATCAGATCAATTCAAATTACTCTCTCAAGCGTTCATTGCGCAAATTTCTTTGCGTTTGTTATTTTGTTTTCAAGTATACGACAAAATTTATGGGTTGAAAGTAGACTGCTTTGGAAAAAACATTATTTTGATAACTTTGTTCATGAAAATTTTTTTTAAAGTCAAGTTTTTCGATACAAATATCCGTAGAATGTGAGCAATATAAAAACAGTTGTTATTTAGTATCGCTTATTTTACAAAACATAATTGATTGTTTTAATTGCAAAAAAATTATTTACAATGTAATTATCAAAAGGTAATCAATCAATTATCGAACATATCAAAGTAAAAATCAGTTCAAAGGTGGAAATCAAGAAAGCGTAAAAGTTTTATAAATAATAATTATGATAATTAATTGCAATAAGATGACGACATATTGTGGCAAAATATTTTCAACTATTTATGCATTTTAAATAAAAAATTATCGTAATAATTTTGGCAACGGCATAATTTCT
Organism: Thelazia callipaeda; assembly: GCA_900618365.1. Classification (NCBI taxonomy): domain Eukaryota; kingdom Metazoa; phylum Nematoda; class Chromadorea; order Rhabditida; family Thelaziidae; genus Thelazia; species Thelazia callipaeda. Next base: position 7,999 of record UYYF01004265.1, read on the forward strand.
TATTGTTTGATAAAATATTATCATAAAAATATTTTTTAAACAAAGAGAAAAAAGTTCATTCATTTCCAAAAGTTTATCATTATTCCTCGCAGTGATAAACTTATTCCATTGTCTTCTTTATGTAAGGAACTCAAAACTGATAATTTTAATCACTGCAAAAATTATTTCTTTTATTTTCTTGAAAGACTTTTATTGCGTTGATTTTACGTAAAAATCAATGAATACGTTTAATTTAAGTGAGGAAAAGAGGAAAAGAATGCAACAATATTTGCTGACGTTTGAACATTTTAGAGCAAATACTGAAAGAAAAATAAGTGTTCGAAATAGATTTTTCACAACAATTTCTGACAAAAAAAATATTTATAAAGAAAATAAAAATAGTTTTTTAATATTTAAAATTCCTCGGAAAAAATTAGTCAAAAAGGAACAATTAAGCACTTTCAAACGGTATTATGGAAAAAATGTGATAGATAGCATTGTCAAGAATTAATTTAGAGTCATAATAACCATCTATCTACCTAACTAATTTTATAAAAAAATTTGTAAATTATGAATAAATGAAAGCAGACTGATTAGATTACTAATTAAAACCTTTAAAAATGTAAAATAATTTACAGTAATTTTTATAATTAATATTTCAAAAACAAATTGATTGCTTTAAAACTTATTTTAAGTATAATAGAATTAGAGTAATGCTGAAAAAATTCTTATCAACCGACTAAAAAGATAATAAAAAAGGAAACAAACGAGCTGATTTCAAATATTATAATCGTTTTTATCGTAACGTAAACAGCAATCACTAACGTAATATTTATCCTTAGCAGTTAATCACAGAACTAATCAATCAAACAGTAAATTTTTGAAAGTTTTCTTGGCAGTCTTTACTTTATTAATTCTGAAAGCATCTTTTTCATTTCAAATTGCTTATATTTGATAGATAAAATGAGAATGAAAAACTTGTTATATACTAATCCATTAAATGCGCACACTTTTAAACATACTAGCACTCTACCTGTGATTACTTGCGTAAATTGTCTGATTAATAAATTTTTAATTTACAAAAAATGAACTAAATTACATCAGCATTGAAGGAATAATGATTACTCTATTCTAAAGTCATACTTATATACTGAGAATAACTTGATTACCTGAAGCTAAACGCTTCATAATATAAAGTAATCCTCAAAAATGAGTGAAACCTAATTCTTTAATATATTTATTGTCTATATTACTTGTTTGAATGTCATATTCATAGTTCTAGCACATACTAAACTTGAAATTATTTTATGGCTGCTACTATCATCATTTTTATCGCTGATTACTGTTACTGTTGGTGTCATCATCAGATACTAATATGACTACAATTATTATCCTTCCAATTATGTTACTGTCAGCAGTGACAATGAAATTAATCAAGTCACTGCTAATGAATTATTATTAATATTATTATCACTATTTATTATTATAGTCCTCATAATGAAGTAATATTTTTCATTATCAAGCTTTCTATTATCATGTTATGTGATCAGTTGTAGTCATCAATATGAGCTAATGCAAGTTTTAACGCTACTACTATTTTTATTATCAGTACTATCAGTATGATTGTAATTATGTTGATTGCTGGTAATTATTCTGAGAAGCAGTAATAGAATTTTTATAATTTATTGTCTTTGTTTATTCTGTTTTTAGAAGTGGATGTTATGAAAGGAATGGCATTAATGAATAGTGGTTGAGCAAGTATATTACTGTTATCAGTATAGCATGTTAAGAGGGAGGAGAAAAGGAGGAGCAATGAGGGAACAGGTTTGCATGTATTTACAAGCCAAGCCAATCATCTGTGAGCATGTCAAGTAAGCAATAAAATATTGGTACATTTGTAATCTAATTCTTAAACGTAATTATTCATTTTTTTTTCTTCAAAAAAAGCATTAAGAAACGTTAGTGAACAGGAAGAAAGGAAAAACATCACCTAATCAAACATAGCATTACTTCTTTATTTTCGCCAATCTAAAACATCAATTACTATATTTTTTTCTCTCAAATACCGTATACAAATATTCAAATACTTTTGAAATAAAAGCAATCAAACAATTTAAGCTTTATGTAGCAAATTATGAGCACTCTTCCAGAAAAACAATAGTCCTAAAAATTCCAATTTGCAATTTATGATATAATCACGGAGATAAATTAAGAGAAAAATTAGTTATAAACATATATTAATTGTAATTATTGTATTGAATAGTAGCACTTTAACATTCGTATGACGCAATCATAATTCAAATTTTGACTTAAAATAGTTTATGTAATCAATCATTTCTTTTTTGCACAACAATTTTTCATTACGTAAAAATAAAAAGTGGTAGTTAAAATAACAACCGTATGCTAATTTCTATAATTTATAGAAAATTTGATAAAACGTAAAAAGTGAAAAACTAGTTGCGACAAATCGATATGACAGTATTAAAGGTTTTTTCTTTAAATGTGCTATCAATTTCGTCCTTGAAAATTGAAGCAAAAAACGAGGAAGAAGACGTGTGGAACAGGTAAACTCTTCCGTACCTAATAAAACTAATCTTCTTTGTTCATTAATTTGCTCAGTCAAACATTTCATCTATATATACATATATATGCACATATATGTACATATATCAGCAACACATGCAAATTTTTGCTCTTTTATACTTTTGAAAGCAAAAATTTTTCATATTTCATCTTAAATACTCAAGCAAATATTTGCAACTTTGAAAATCACGAAAACTATATGTTCAGATCGATAGGTTTGATCATTACGAGTTACTTAGTTGAATAATCACTTAAGTACATAAACATCAAATCATTGCGATTATTTTGTGAACTGTGTGGAATTATGAATATTAAATAAGAAGCCAATTTATAAAATTGAATTACATATAAAATAAATACATAATAAATATTAGTCATTTGTATCAATTTTATGGTATGAATTTCATGCGCACATTCCAATTTTATTTTCAAATTAATAAGCATGCTATTTTCGAGGAAATGAACTTATTACAACTTATTGACTAGATACTAGTTGAGTATATTTTACTTTAAACTTTATTTATTCAAGTAAAAAATGAATCAATGGTTCATTACCTGATTATGGTATAAAAGTATAGTTCAATCTTAAGTAGGTCAGTGAAAATAACATAATTAATAAAGTATCTGCATAAATCTTGAATAAAAATAATTATATTTTTAATGAAAAATGTGCAAGAATTTCCAAAAATAATACGAAAATAGTCAATATTTTTAATTAATTAAGTAATATCATAAAATATAATACAAAGTAAAGTTAGTAGCATTTGAAAATGTTCATGGAGCAAATTCAAACATCATTATGAAGAAAATAGAAAAATTGAAATATTTGCGAAATAACGAGAATTATAAGAAAATATCAAGTTTGCATTCGCACACTGAAGTTTCTTTGAAGAAGTTTGATCAGTTAAATTGCAAATAATTTTACCAAATTATAAATATTGAAGTGCAAAATGCTTTTCAACGAAAGCAAATTATGAAAATTTTTGGACGCAAATTTTTATAATTTCTAGTACATTACATACATTTTAATTTTAAATTATATTTTATGTAAATAAAAGTTATGGTATGGCATAATAATGTATGACAGTGTAGCAAACATTTTAATAACATTACTGTAATATCTAATGTAGTATGGCAACAAAAAGATTTTTTAATTAAAAGCACATAAAACTGATTTCAATTTATCTGAAATAATCGTTGATAACTTTGTAAACAAATTAGAAAACAACAAAAACTCGTAAAATCATAAAAAAGAAAATATCACAAACGATGAATACGCAGTTGAAAGAATATTATAATTAAACTTGCATCCATTGTAATCCAAATTTGCTAAAAAAATATGCTATAAATCTCAGAAAAAAAATTGAAATATAAAGCTTACTTACAATTCGAAAGTTAGTCAACAGTACTGTACAATACTGCTAAAGTGAATAACCTTACAGTATGAGTAAAATTCATTTAAAAAAACAAGAAGTTAGCAGAAGGAAAATTGTTGAATATGTTTTTGATATAAGTAAGAAGAAAAAATTTATTCAAAATTAAGTGATTGATTAATTAACTAATTAATTATATTTGATATGAAATATACTTTAATCTTTCCTCTTATGTAATTATATTTTGCGATTAATATATAAATGCATAAGAGAAAAGAGTGTGCAGAAAAAGATTAAATCTTTTGCTAATTAGTGATATTAACAAGGAATAGATTAGGATAAACAGCATTATCATTGATATTATCATTATTATCATTATTATCATCAATATTACCTTTTTCTGAAGAGATTGGAATGTTTGGATGAAATGCAAATAATGAAATCATGATCAAATATATACCACCACCATAACCTTTCTGAAAATTTCATCAATATTAGCAAAAGATAAGAAATAAAAATAGACTTAAAGAGTCAGAGATAGGAAAAGAATAAGAGAAATTAGCAGAATGTAAGAAATAGAAACAGACGTAGAGAATAAGAGAGGGGAAAAGAATATGATTTAGAGTCAATACCGTTTCCAACTTTCATCATTGCCTACTTTTTAAGAAATGATCATTGCATCAATCACCTCGATCACCTGAACTGTATCAACCAACAATTACTACAATTTTTGGGTTCCATTCTTGTGATACATATATATATATATATGTATGTATTTATACATATATATGTATATATATCAAATATTCCAGATTTTGTTCTTCAACAAAATCATAGAACGAAAATTTATTCCTCTTTACATTTTCCCGCGATTGATATTTTTTCAAATTAAAACAAATGATTGACTTGTTAAAGTCATTTTTAAAAAACCTGTATTTATTTCACGCTTTTTTATTGATTACAACATTGCAAATTTTCTTTCTATCTTCATTTTGCTTTCTTAACAAGAATTAGTGTTTATTTGTGCTTAGTTACAGTAAATTACGTTTGTTACGTTTAAACCTGTTTTTAGCATATGATTGACATTAGGCAGCAATGAAAGATAAGTATATTTTCTCCAAAAAATTAATAATTTACTTGATGGCATAGAATTTCACTCGACTATCACAACTTCATCTTTTTTGTTTCATCCATTTTTAGCAACAACAGTAGCTAAGACTTACTTTAAGCAATCGTAGCTAAATTTTTTAATTTTTTGTTAGTACAGCAAAATTTCTCCCTCACTTGTGTTACTTCAGAACTAGTTCAAATAAATTATGCAAAATACTTCGTCAAAAAATGTTTCAGCTATAAAAATAAAAGCGATGTGTGAAATTCAGTGTAATTTTCCCACGAACAAAAACATGCGATAAAATCCTTAGTTGTTTAAACCACTTTGTAACAATGTCGTAATAATTTTTGTTACAAAATGTGTACATACAGGCTGAACACGTGATAATTAAATTATTCGCAGGAATGTTTTTCTAGTTTTTTCTTGGTAATAGTAATCAAAACATTTAAAGTAATTACCACAAACTTTTGCTCTTTGCATTGATTTTTTTACCATTATTAAAAGTTAATACTTTTCAAAAATACAATAATAGTTTTTTCAAACAAAATTAAATTAAACAGTAATTAAAGTTGGTTTTTTTAAATATATTGCTCTGAATTTAACACTTCTCAATTATTTCACTTTTAAAAAATGTTTTCACTAAAATTTTTCAAATAGCATATTTGTATATACATGCATGTGATAATTGTGCAAACTTATCTTTAACAGTAATCAAATCATTTTCAATACTGCTAAGCTTTTTATCAAAGTTTTGTATTATCAAATAGTCTTTAAATTTCATTAGATTATTTACAGAAATATTTGAAGTTCAGCATTTATTTTCAAGCAATTTAATTTTTCCCAATTTGATAGTCCGAAGAAAATCAACCATTTTCAAAATACAATGACTGATTAGTAATTGAGCGAAGTAATAGCATTTTATAGAGTAAAAATTTATTAATTTACATTAATTCATGTAATAAGAAACTTGTGAAAAGCTAGTTTGCATAGGTTTATTATTACATGAATTATTGAAAATCATCATACGGTAACGTCGTGAATTATCATATTTTACACAGTAAGCAATAAATAATGAGAGAAATGTAACGCAAACTTTGAAGAATTTTTAAAAAAATCAAAAAAGCTCAAAAACCTTCAAATTAGCACAATTATTCATACTAATTTATCGTTCTTTTCTCAACTGGTTACGGAGAATAATTCTACTTCTAAGTCAAATTCATATCAACCAAAATATTTTAATTCTCTGTTAAAGTGGGAAGTAACTTTTTCATTATGGTCTCATGTCATTAACGTTACAAATACTCACAAAGCGGAGGATAAATTAGTACTCGCAGACTGTTGTTCAAAATCAAATTGTGGATGACTCTTGTTATCAAGTTTGAGTAATTACTAATTAGGTCAGCCTGTTTTGAAGTTAGTGGGGTCTCCTATATGTTTTTTTAGTTTAAAAGCTTTTAAATTGCAATTTTCAAATGCATTTGTTTTTTTATAAATGAAGCATTTCAGGTCAGATGTTATGAGTGACGAGACTTGTGGGTTTCTAAATCTTTGTGAAACAAATAACAAATCAATCTTGTATTCAGATGTAGTCGTTAATAGTATGCTCAGACAAAATGAAAGCTTCCGTACGATATTTGTCTTTAGGACTATTTCTGTCCACTGTGATATTGCTTTTGATTTATCAAAGGTATGGGAAAGGAATTTTCAATCTGCCAGTGGCACCATCATATATTAGTGAAGCTGAATTGTTGAATACTAAAGAAGTGTATCACATCGATGAATGGCCTGTCAAGTATGTTTACTAAAATTTGCTACTAGTTTTATTTCAGGTCAAAGCTTAATTACCATAATTTAACTTAGACAGAACCCTCACTGTATTGTTATCAAATTTTTTTCACTTCAGTTTTTAATATTTTTGTAATTAAAAACAATTTTTATAATAAAAAATTATATGCCTGCGGACACACTATATTATATCTCTTTTATAAGAAAAATGCTCTGGAGATGTAGGTTGATGTTTTTAATACTTGAAAAACCTTATTGCTTTTCTTTTATAAGAAAAATTCATTCTAAATAGAATAAATTTTATATCTTGGCATTGTTTCGGCAAGTTGTGTAGACATGTCATGTGATTTTTTTTCAATATAAAAGCTGAAAGTTAAATATTTTGAAATTAATCTCACTTGTGTTTATGAAAGTGAGCAAAATAATTGATAGTATGTTTCGGAAGTATAAAATTATTACCTATCAGTATCACCTGAAAAGTCAAATTTTTAATTTTAGGATTTCCGAATGCACAATGTCACAGTGCTTTGATTTATCACGATGCTTAACCCAAGATGCATTTCGAGTATATGTTTATCCAGCAGATAACAGCTCGATCGTGTCATCTGTATATAGAAACATACTAAAAGTTTGTTTTGTTTAGAATTACATTCCAATATAAATGTAATTTCAGAAAATTTACTTTCACATAATGTATTTCTTCTTTATAATTAATTACTAGATAAAAATTCGTAGACTGACTCTTAATAAAAAAGTACAAATATATGGTTCGTAGGTTTTGTAAGTTTGCAGCTCTTTATTTGGATTTTGTTTTAAATATAATTTTTGTACCAGTTTTATCGTATTATATGTTTTTGATAGTTGTTTAAGTTTGAATTATTTTTCTTCTGCTTCTACAATTTTTCAAACTGATATTGAGCAATAAATATTCCAGGTCATCCGCGAAAGCGTGTATTATACAAATGATCCTCAAAAGGCTTGTGTATTTGTTCTAAGCATTGATACAGTAGATCGAGATCGAAGGAGGTATTTTGAGATTATTTGAACATCAGTTATTCTCTTCTTTCTTTTTTTGTTATTTGTTTTTCTCAATGGTTCATTGAAATTTCTTTTCATTACAAATTATTTTCGTTCTCAGTGAAAACTATGTGAAGTATGTAAATGAACTAATCGCAAAGTTGCCGACTGAAATTTGGAATCATGGACTTAATCACATAGTGTTTAACCTTTACCATGGCACATATCCCGATTATTCAGATCACAAATTAGGCTTTGATGCTGGATACGCTCTTATTGCTCGCGCAAGCGCCAATGTTCGAGTGAGTGCATTTATTTGTTATTTCGCAGTATTAAATGAAAAGAAATGTAGCGAATTCATTTTTCAACAAATATTTCAGGTGTTCAGAAATAACTTCGATTTATCCTTTCCTCTTTTTCATAAGGAGCATCCTTTAAGAACGACGGTCAAGGTTTGTTGCTAGTATGTTTGCACATTCAAAAAATTTTGTTTTCAACTTTTTCATAATAACAGCATAACTCATATCTTTAATGATGTCAATTTTTCCCTGATTTTGACTGCAGTTTGTAAACTAAACAATACATTTTAGAAGAGAATAAATTTTATAGTGAGAAAGGACAAATCATCATGTATATTTCTCTCTTGAGAATGTATTTCAGGCAGAATGGCCATTGAAATTGAAAGACAATTATCTAGTGAGTTTCAAGGGTAAGAGATATGTGTATGGGATTGGTTCTGAAACTCGTGATTCACTTTACCATCTTCACAATGGACAATCTGTGATAATGGTTACAACTTGTAAACATAACACAGACTGGAAAAAATATGAGGATGAACGTTGTGAAGAAGATAATGTAGAATATGATCGGTAAGTGTTCTCTTTTACATTTTGTTTTTAAAAACTATTAGATGTAATGCATCGAGACAAAAATTGAGGTAGCCTGATAATTACTTAAATTTTTATTCTAGTTGGGACTATGAAACGGTTATGTCGAATTCAACATTTTGTCTCACTCCTCGCGGACGACGTCTTGGTTCGTTCCGTTTTCTAGAAGCACTTCGATTAGGATGCATTCCAGTAGTTCTGTCTGATGATTGGGAGTTACCCTTCTCGGAAGTAATTGATTGGCGTCAAGCAGTGATTATTAGTCACGAAGATACTGTCCTTACGGTCAGTTTTTGTGACGTTAACATAAATATAGCTCTGTTACACTAACATGATTAAAGATATTTATGTTATTCTTTAGTATTCTCTGTAGCTTTTTATCCTTCAAAGTTAAAATCTCCTTGAGTTTTAGAGTTGATCTAATTTTAGTTTGCTTCATTAAGTTTGCAAGGGATACGATGGCACTGTAAGACCTATAACACCTGAGAAATGGATTTTATGTGTTTATGCAGTCAACATTTCTTAAGAACTTTTATTCCAGATTTCCGATATGTTAAGTGCTATACCACTTGATCGCATTCTATTCCTGAAACAACAGTCACGAGGTTTATATCAGCGATATTTTAGTAGTGTGGAAAAAATTGTGCTTACCTCGTTACAGGTTAAATTTTTGGATGGTTAAGAAACTTCAGTATTTTTCATTTTTCGTTTCCTTAATTTTATTAAATCAATATGTAGATAGTCGAAGAACGTATCAAAAAGCAACAAGGGAAAGAGGCCAGGGATTGGAATCGATTGTTCTCTCCTGTGCAAAAGTTCTTGCCATCAGTGACCAGTAAAAGTGGTTGTACGATCTTTCTTAAAGCGTCAGTCAAAATATCGGGAAAATTGAACCGGATCTTAAATATTCTTGCTTCTATCGCTGAAATACGGAAGGGAATGCTCCATCTTCATCCGTTACTTGAGTTTAAAATTTTTGATAATCTGTTAGTTCTGACGAATTTTTCAAAACTGCAGATTTTAAAAGAGCCTCTTAAATTACTTCAAAAAATGGATTTTTTTTTAGGTTATCATTTTGTGGCCTAAAAAGCGTCAGATGAAAGCAAGTTTCGATAAATTCAATTTGAAAATATTTGTGGAACAGGGTGATTTTGAAGTAATGATATTTAATGTCTTATCATATTTAATTTTAATTCCACTTATTTAAATTGAAAATTTTGTCAAATAAAAGAATTGACTTGCCATTGTGTAGTGACTTTAGGTATATGATGATATATTGAGCCAAATTTGGAGGTTGAAATTTGATGTGGAAGGTGAGTTCGTGGTATTTTTGGATGAACGTGTTCCATTTACCGTTGGTGAGGTGCTTTTTATGCTAGACACAGCAAGTAAAGAACCTAATCGGGTGTACGGTTTTTATGCTGCTGAGTCCAAGGTTTTATTTTTAAAATATTTGTTTCGGTGTTGATTACAAGACACTCAATAATTCTTGCATTTTTCGATAGTGCTTTCTATTCCATATACTTATGATCCTTTCATTTTAGGCAAAGTCAGAAACGTTGACTATTGAGTTTGCACCAGAAAGTCGCTACTCCATAATTTTACTTCATTTTGCTCTAATTAAAAAGTGGGTATGAATGGTCATAAAAATGAAATATTTCTTTGCATGTTATATTTGATTAGTGTTTATTTTTTACATATTTAAATTAATAAGTGCGTAATTTAATAATTGCTTCGCATATCATCCGATTTTGTCTATGATATGTACAAATTATATTCTTCCATACATTTTTTCAGGGAATACTTACAATATTTTGAACACTGGATGCCAACACCTGCAAAAGATATTGCTTCAAGGTCATCGCAGTGTTTAACTTTGTTGATGAATATAATGGTTGCCGAACATACTGGCCAATCTCCGGTTTTAATCGGTAATAAGATCCATGAAAAATGGATGTTGACTAAGAATTATACAAGGTGCTCAAATAAGGTATATTATTACGCTATTCTCCGTGTTTGTCAAATCTTTAAGCTTCTTTCATCTTCGTCATAAAATCGAGTGCAATGATTATTAGAGGTATTGGAAAGTAAGTGTACTGAAAAGTAATGGGAAAGTACTATTTTCGGTAAGGGAGTTTATTTAAATCTTGACTGGTTTACATGACTATTTTTATTTTAATTATGGCTTGAGAATAAAACATTGTGAGCATATCATTTGAAGCATGTTGTGCATAAGTTGAGTTGGCATTTAAAATTTAGAAAATAATAATTTTCAGCTCATCGCTGATGTGTGGCCTTCAGGACTTTCGTTAATCAGTAGTGAAACAAAACTGGATCCACTGTTTTCGAAAAATGAGCTAGTGTCTTATCGAAAGAAGAATACGTATGCAGAGAAACTTTCAGGTTTTTAGTGAGTCATGTTTAGTAAGTAATGTACACATTGTCTGTGGTATTTTATAGAAGAGATTTCGTAATCTTGCATTTTAAAGTTGTAATCTTCTTGAATGGTCATGAACTTCTTCTATACAAAGAAACAACGCTATGAAAAACGCTGTATCAATCTGATAAAATCTTTATCTTGGAGTCTCGTTAAATTTGTCACATCAGTAAAATGAACCTTAGCGTACTATCGTTTTCAGTGGAACAAATTTGATAAAAATAAGAAGTTTTGCAACTATTAGAGTGCTGTTAAAATTATTCCTCTTATCATTTTCAAAATTTTTCGGAATTAAAAATTTAGCTGTTGTATTTCATTTGAAATTTAATTTTCATTTTGAAGTTCAAAGCTCTCAATTTTGTACGTGTATGGACCATGGTGAAATTACATGGAAAACTCAACTGAAAATTATAAAGTTTTTACAGATTAGAATTAATTTGTGGATAACTCAATGAATTTTGTACATGATCACTATGATCCATTATATGTAAAAAAATTTTTTGGATTTTTCCTGAGTATAATGTTTTGCAAAAATAAAGGATTGAAACAGCCGTGCAGTTAGTATTCAATACAAAATGCCCTACCAATTAAAACTTAAGTCGCGCACAGTGTCTTCATTATACGCATACACATTTATATCTCTTTTTTAAAGTAAACATGAAGAGTAAAATTAGAGAATGCACTTGGCATTCAGCTCAAATTCATAAATTAGTCAGTAATTTTGGCACTTTCGAGTTTTGTTTTTTTCCGCCTTTATAGATGTCGCGTATTATTATTATTTGTTTGCAAATAACATAAGATTAAGAAGACTGAAGTGATAAAAACAGCAGTTGTAGAGGGGACCACGGTAATAATGGTGGAATATTGAGTAGAGTATCCTTGTAACGAGTGATTATGACTGTCTAATGTATAGACAATACTGGAATACCTCTATATTTGTAGTTATGATTACTCGTTGCTATTATTTGACCATTGATCCTATTCAGTATTGTTTTTATCTACCCCTTCTATTTATTTTTTACTTGTTGAGTCTATGTTAGTTCTTTATCTTGTAGGTATACTCAAAAAATTATTCTGTAAGTTCAAGACAAAGCTTGTTTTGGTAATATTTGCAATATGTAACCAAATTGTGCAGTTAATATTACGTTATATTATATATTAGACACATACGTAAACCATAAATTAGTGGTATTGAAGTATAACTGATTAACAGTGTTGTAACAGCACTGATTGTGAAAAGTAAATTGCTGTTTAGGTCATTTGGGTGGACTATACTGCTATGGTGAGTAGCATAGTGGCTATCTGATGAATGCTAGTTCTTATCATGAAATTATATTATGCATATTTGAGCTTTCCTCCTCAGATTCCAATTTCTTGTTCAAGATTTCTTTTCCACTTTAATTTGCGATGTATCCAAAAGTTCCCATGTAACATTTCCATTTCATCTTCGATTTCTGGGTGAGGTCTAAGTGGAATCACTTGCTATAACGTTCTACAAAGTAACAGTTCAATAATTCTATGAACGAAATCTTTATTACAAAACAGCAGAATGTTTAGTGATAAATCATTATGATCGAGAAACAATATCAAATTTGTGAGCTAAAATAATTTAGAAAACTGACTCTAATCACTGCAAGTTTTTCAGACTGTTCTTCAATCCTTTCTTGCTCTTTCAATGATGCCTTGACTAATTTTTTGATTGCTGAACATATTAAAAATTTCAGCATTTTGCTTTTTCTTGTTTTCCGTTTAAATGACACAACACAAGATTTTAAACACATACTCCATCAATAGTTTTAACACTAATAAAATTCCAGAACGAGTAATTGATAGTACCTGAATTTAAACGCAAAGATAATTAAGACAAAAAAGAAAGAGATCTTAAATTCAAAAAATTTAATGACTGGACTTGCACAGCCAATTTAGCTTAAGTCAATTATGTTTAGTAATCAAGTGCCACAATAACTGATTGACTATTTTGCACTTCCGCTCTTCATACAAACTGGAGCAAACTTTCACTTCTCTTCATTACTTTGCTTCATTACATGGGATGAATGATACAGTGAATATTAATTTGAATGAAAAATTTTATGATGAAACCGGTAAATACTTCAAACTCAATCATCTGCAATTCTTGTCAAGTTCTAAGATGAATACATTGAACGTCAGGAGATAACAATATCAGTGATTCCGTTTATGCCTCAAAATATCAAATGCTGTAGTGAAGTGGAACAACTTTTGACAAGTTTCACAAAAATATTCAATGCTTGGTTTCTTTTCATCGATGTTGTGAGAGAAGAGTTCTTCATCGAGCTAAAAATGTTAATTTAAATGAGCGAAAAAAATTTTATTGGTGAAAATCGAAGGGTAAAAAATACACGATTTCTTGGGCAACACTTTAAGATCACATAAATTATGAGTATGAAAATGAAATACCGCTCCTAATTCGGAATAAGCAAACAGATGATCAATAGATGTAAGATACAAGACAAATAAAAAATATATAGATACAAAGAAAACTCTATAAGCTGAAAGTAAAAAACGAATAGAGCAACAGACCTTTGAATCCTCTTTATCATCGTTGAATTTAAATGATACGGAAATGTCTTCTTCTTCATTTAATTTCTCACCCGATGGTAGCATAAATCCGATTTCCAAATCATCCACTGGACAAGCACGGCGAGTTAAGCTGAAATTTAAAATGGCTTTAGTCACCATTTGAAAAAAAATCCTACGAATTCAGATCTCAATTCACTTATGAAATTTAGCTTTAAGATCATGGATTTTTTAATTTTAAATGCTGCATAAACATACATATATTCTACATCTGATCTCAAAAATGCTACAACACTTTTGGCAAGCGTAGGACCACAAGAGAGGTCTCCTTCGAGACTTTGTCTGATTATCTTTGCCAGTTGCAGACGTACTGAAGATGCTTCTTCTACGACAGAGAAAAAATCCATCGCTCGCGAGAACTTGTACGTAATGAAATCATCACATACCACTGAACAGTCATCATTCAAACATCGTATCTTAAAAACAGCGAAAAAAATGCAAATAGCTTTTTGCAATCAAATAATTGAAACAATATTATGTTATTCGAAGAATATACCGATTTTGAGAGTAATAGTAGAGCAAGCGCTGGAACACGTAAACTATTACACAAGTATGGTTTTATAGTTTCTATTAACGATGCGAATGCGATTAACTGATGATACCGCGACAAACCCTATAACGATATACAGTAAATAAAAATGAGATGCACCCATTTTTTTTTCGGCAGTAAAGGTCCATAAAAATATGACTCGTCTAATTCAAATTATTTATTTTGAGAAAGCATTTCAACTTGAATTATTCCTTGAGAATTAAATAAACTTTAAAATCAGGAATACTAAAATGTACACATTTTATAATTTTGTCGAAATACTTTAAAGAAACATGGTTTTACTCGGAACTGAGACCAAAAATCAAAAACAAATATATACATCATCAAGTACCCTTTCAAAAAAACTTTCTGCCCTATATGTTAAAAACCACCTTATTGCTGCAGCTATAATTTAATGCATCTGGTGATAGAGCTAAACTACTGTTTGGATGTAAAACAGCAAATGGCCTTTTTCGTGTATGGGCAAAAATCTCATTTCCAATCTGCAAAAAATTTAATATAAATTTTGAGCAAAATGACAAAACGGAAAAAAGAAAACAAATGGGACAAACTTTATGAGAGGAAATTGAAATGAGTTCAGATTTTTTTTTCATTAATGCGACATTTTACAATACTGTTCTTCTTTTATCAGTTTTTGAATCATCCATTCAATACGTTTCACATAAAAATTGATTAATGAAAACACGAATATCATTTAGGTTTTTTTATTGATGCTTAAATGAAATATAATGCTTTCAGACCAAGCAAAAGACATTAAGAATTCTCATGTTACTATTTAATATTATATAAAAATAAATCTAACTTTGTAGACATTGTACTGATCAAGAATACCATAATGAGGATGAAAACCAGCTGTGACTATGAATTTCAGAATTGATGAAGTAGCATCATTCAGACGATGTGACTTTAAAATACTTCGGATACCACTTTCTCGGTTTTCCATATAGAATTCAAGAGTTTGAACACTATCTATGAGTGAAAAATTACCTGGAAAAAGCTTGATAAGATGGTTAAGCCAGCTAAACACAACTGGACATAATTAAAATGATTCAGTTATCATATTACAGATTTTAGAAAATATATATGTTGGTATCTTTTCCAATAAAAAATTACTAACCTTCAGAATCGACTATTGAATCAAAATGAGTTTCAGGCCTCAATATCTTCCTCTTTTTTACTTGATCACTGAAAAGCATGCTCTTTTTATGTAAATATACTACAAAAACTATGTGAACCTCATTTTTCCTCATGAGTAAAACAAAACCGAGCATCTTTTTTCAATTCATTGAGACGTTTTCTATCACCGAAATTAATACGGCGTTCATGACTATCCGTGTTACTAGCTGTTTTTAAAATACCGCTGTTTTCAAGCAATTCCTTGAACTGACGCCTTAATTGCCTGGAATTAAATCAAGCATCAACTATGCAACAATCACGCTTAAAGCATACTTACATGAGCACTGTTTTCAGTATATGTGAATGGAATCGCATTCCATTTACGTATGCTTAAAGACATTGCTACAAACTTCAAGGAACTGATGAAGAACAATATTTTCTGCAGAAGACAACTTCTACCTTATCTCATGCATCCGCTGAACATCAATTCCCTTATCTCGTCCCCACTTACGTACATCACTGCGTTCTGCTTGTAATTCTACAAATTCTCTAAAAATAATAAATGTTGCAAAAAATTTTTTCTCAATCTTTCAGTTATTTATAAATGCAGAATTTCCTAACAGAAAGGAAGGGGATAAATACGAAACATTAAGGATATAAATGCACAAGAACTAATAAAATATTTAAGACGGATAGAACTTTCGTAATTTTAATTTCTTGCATTAGAATTTATATATAACTAGAAAATTTCAACAATTTAATGTGATAAAAACATACAGCGTCTACGATCATCAGAAAAAGTTATTTTGCATTTTAAAATTATTTCGTAATAAAGGAAGACAACAATGTCAAATTAATGAAAACGAACCGATAAACGTTAATCAATGTGAAAGGGTCACCGCAATCAGATATTATATTTTTTCTTTTATCTATAATGTCAGGTTCTCGAAACGATCGATTAGTAAAGGGTGAACTGGTGGCTAAACTAGCAGCAATGGTGAGTGAAGTCTCAATTTGTCCAAGAACGCAACCATATATCAGAACCTTAAACACCACTTGATAAAGGAAGAGAAAAACTACAACATAAAACTTGTACACAGAATGAAAAAAATTAATAGACATATTTTAAACAGACCTTAGCGACAGGAATTTCAACTGGAATACTCGCTATTATTTTCCCCAGTGGTGTCAAAACGCTTGAATTTTCACCTTCCAAAATACCCATTTTACAAAGATTTTCCACTGCTCTTCCCAAATCAGCTTTATTTGGGCTTTCAATGAATGGAAAGTCGACTGGTAAAACTATAAACGCAGCAGAGAGTATCAAATACAATATGGGGTGGTCTTTAAGAGCAAAACTGAACAATATTTAGTAGAAAACTTACTTCCAAGATTCATATTAACAATCTGCATGGTGAGTGATTCCAGTGAAACCCTGTTGATTTCAGAAACTGTAAATGGATCCATTTTATCGAAAAGTTCTTGTGAATAAAGTCTGTAACATATACCTGGCCCAGTCCTGCCCGCTCGACCTAAAAAACAGTATAGAGATTTGGTTATTTCAAGTATCCTTCTTTCTTGTGAAAATACCAATTCTCAGTCCTGAACAGAAATCATTATTATAACTTTCTATATAATATATATAATATTTTACTATTTGAAATTTCCGTCGGTATATTCAATACAACCTTTTCGTTGATCCGCTGAAGCCTGAGAAGTCCAGTATTCCCGAAAGGAATGCATACCTGTTTTCGAATCGAATTTCATGAGATTGACTTTTCCAGAATCAATGACAAAACGAATCTTTAAAAAAGAATAATTGAGATACCGATATATTTAACAATATTTTGAAAAGAAAGTTATGAGAAATATAATACTTCATCAATGGTGACCGATGTTTCTGCAATGTTTGTACTCAAAATACATTTTCGAATTCCTGGTGGAGCAATGTCGAATACCCTGTCTTGTTCCTCCATTGACAATGTACTAAACACGAAGCGTAGAATTATTAATGTCAGAAAATAATTCATTTACAAAAATTTAAGTAGTATATACCTGTGAAGTGTTAAAATGATCCACTTTTTGGTTGCCTCAGCGTACACCTTTAAAGTTTCTGCAACTGTTGATATTTCAGAGACGCCACTTAAGAATATTAAAGCGTCTCCTCTTTCAGAGGTGTCAAATTTTGCGTCAATTATTTGTAGAATCTGAATATGTAAATTATCTACAAGAGTTCCGTAATCACTTCTTTCTTTCTTTTTTTTCATAAACTCAACAGTTTACTTAAAGAAAAAAAATTCGATAAAACAATGGACTAAAAATTGAGAATTTACAAAGTTCTTGCTTTTTACTGCAAATATAATAAAAAAAGAAAACATTATCGTCTCGGTGAAAATTACAGTGATAACTACAATGACTAACATTCAAGTAAGGCTGAGGATCAATCTTTTCTTTCTTTTTTTCTGATTCACACCTATCGTATTCTTTCACTGGCATGTACTGTATCTCTATCGGATAAAGACGACCAGCTGCCTGTATTGGATTGTTAATTGAAAGCTATGTAAATTTGAATATAAAATTAATGACAAACTATGGAAAACGTGCACAGAGGAATAAGTCACGCAAGTTTCGGAGGATAAACATTCATATTCTTTTACTGTCTAAACTACTGAGCTCTTCACTAAGGAACTAACAAAAAAATGTATTGAGAATGACAAGTTAAAATTAGCTGGAGACAAAATTCAAATTAATATATGTAAAGAACCGATGGATTTGCAGAAAATGAACTCTTCAAGAACCATACCTTGATAACTGCAGCATTTTGGAAATAATTCTGAAACAGTTCGAAATTAATTGTAGCACTCATTAGGATTAGTTTTAAATCACTTCGTATGGATATCAAACGCCGTAGCAATCCTAACAAAAAATCGCCATTTAAATTTCGCTCATGAATTTCATCCAATATAATCACCTGAAATAAAACTAGAAAAATTGAAATAAATAACTGAGATTAGAAAATAACATAACTAACAATTATAATTAAGTGATTCATGAAGAATGAAAGTGCTACATACTTGTTTAGAAAAATGAACAGCTAATAGCTATTATATCTAGCTCAAACAGTTTCAATAAAATATAATAAAGATCTAGGAAAAAACCTTCGATACATGTTATAATCTTTACATAATAATAGGTGATTTTTAAATAATGTGAGGAAAAAGCCTATTTGATAATGCATTTGGTTTTGTAAATTAACAGAAAAGCAAAAACAAAATAAGATATAAAAATGAATTGATGAAAAACATTTTACACTGTACTGATTAAGTTCGGGATCTAACTGCAGCTGCCTCAGAAGCAGTCCCTCGGTGACGAAGACCAACCGACTTTTCGATGTGCGGGTTTTTTCGAATCGAATTTGATAAGCAATCTTACTTCCATACTCATTTAGAGTTTCATAAGCAACACGTTTTGCTAGAGCTATAGCCGCAATCCGACGAGGCTGCGTGCACACAATGCGATCATAGCCTGCATCGAGGAGATATTGTGGTACCTAGCAAATACCACATGACAAAACTGGCGAAATTATTGCTATGTGCAAAATATTAAAAAAAAAATTTACGAATATACCTGAGTACTTTTCCCGCAACCCGTATCACCACCAATTAAAAGGATTTGTACCTGAAATCAGGTCTAGAATTTAAAAGAAAAGTTAAACCTCCAGAATAACATCACTCCCTTATAAGAGTATTCCCTAAAATAAAATAATTTTACAGTGCAATCGACTAAAAAAATTAATCCGAAGAACATATTCCACACATAATTCAGTTTCATTGAGCAAATTTTGATATAAAAATTTTTTTTACGGCAGAAAAATGACTTTTTTACTTACTAACTTTTTCAAGGGTTTTTAAAATTTCTTCCCGTTTTTCAGCAATTGGTAAATTCTTCTGAAAAATGCGTAAACGACGTAACTGCCTGAATTTCAATCGATTTTCATAAGCAATAAACGATGATAAAGCAAATGTGTAATCAGATATACTTTGATCTGGTACCTGAAAATTTTTTACAAATTTTTATCATTAAAAAAACGTGAGAAACTATACAGAATGGGAATAAACAATGAATTATCAGTTGGATAGAAATAAACAGTTTCCAATAACAAAATAAAATGAACTATCTGAATTCGAAAATTACTTGACCACAATAGAAGCTAGAGTTTTAACTAACCTAAAAGAAGCTGATACTTCACGATGAGTAATTAAAAATATAGAATTCAAGCCTCAAGACATATGAGTGAATAATTTTAAATACTCTTCGAAGAGAAAAAATTCACTTCTTTCAAATGAAATATCTCTTTTTGTGGAATGTCGATTGCTAAACGAGTAGTGTAATGACGAATAAATTTAGAACTATTGGGAATACCCAGGACATTAGCGGATGATGTTTGAGCGTCACTTTCATCATGAATACTGGATTCAGCTCGGCTGTATATGACAAAACGATGAAGTATTAAGTAATGAAAATTTGGATTACAAAATTAATTAGAATGACGATATTTTTCAATCAATTTTAAGTAGAACTACCTTTAAAAACCTCAAATACTTTAATTATTGCGCCACATCTAAGAAATTAAGGATAGTCATTTATAAAATACTGATATGCTTAAGTATTCTAAAGTATTCATGCTTAAGTATTCATGGTACTAATTTTCGATACACTACTTTAGTCGTCCTCAAATAACTCAAAAAAAAGGCTACTTACGGTTACGGCAAAAAAATTAAGAGAGATAAAACTGACTTTTGCAGTTTTAATTGCAATTTTGCACGAAACTTTCTGAAAAGTTCTTCAATTTTAGAATTATTCCTTGCTAATTTCCATGGTTCATCGCCAAAAAAAAATCTTCGTAAATGACCCTGACAAAGTTTCTCATCCGAATCCATTCTGTAAAACGAAGTTAAATGTTAGTAAACACGATAATCAAACATAACAGAAAGTTCTCAAAGATTAAAAATTAAAATAATAAAAAAAATGACAAAAAGCACAAATATGGAAATGACAAAGGGCTGATCCTTGATAAAAATTAATTAAACTTTAATGAACTTCAATGAAGGAAACGACTATAACTCAAGTAACTGTCCCTGTACCATCAGTTAATCACGTAAACTACAACCATAGAAACCAGAACTAAATCTGAGCGATATTTTCATCTATAATTTTAAAAAAATCTTTTTTACGATTACTTTGTTATTTGAACAATTTTTTCTATCCATACTGCTGCTATAATCGTAAATCATAGCAATATAACCAGAAATATGTGGCCGGTATCCTAAATACTTAAAACAATCAAGCTATTATTAACACTCTATTTCCTTACATTTCAGTGGCACTTTTGTAATATTAATTTGCTAATACTAATAACATAATTTGAAAAATCTCAGTTATACCCACAAAAATACTTTCTGTCATCTCCAAAATATAACAGACTGTAATTGAATTAATAATGAGAAGCAAAACTGCTACGAATAACAAGCATGATGGTAGTAACTTCACTGTTCGTACTAGCATGTAGCAACAAACGCTAATCAACTTCTGTTTTAAAAACGATCCAAGCAAAGAATCTTTCCACTAGTATTAATGAGTTGAGTGTAAGTAAAAATTGAATCATTGTAATGTCAGCTGCTATGATTAATGTATTTTCATTTTAGATTATAAGCATATTTAGAGATTTAGTTTAATGACATACCATTATACTATTATTGTCCCACTCTAGCATGACAAATATAATGAATACTGCTAGAGTTTCAGTAAAATAAGTATTATTGTAATTTAAAAAAAGAAATTAATATTGGCATTTCTGCAGTCATCTACGTTTTTACTTGACAAAAAAAAGGAAAAATGTTTATAAATAATAATCCTTTATTATAACAGATGCCTCAGAAAATTTTCCCCTTTCAATAGTAAAACTGTAAAAAACGTAGATGACTGCAGAAATGTAAAACTGAGAGTCAATAAATAAGATATTACTAATGGTTATAAAACATGCAGAATACCCATCAATCCGTATTCCTTTCATCACGAACTTGAAAAAGTAAATCAAATTTGCATTTTCTATTGGAGTTTGAAGGTCAGTATTCAAGTAGCTAAAAAAAATCTTTCTGAGATATAAAGAAATATATAAAGAAGAGTTTGTTTTCCACAGCGTTTTTCTCTAATTCTCTTCTCCAATATTAGGGTTCTTCGTTCCTCTATATTAATTTCATGTGCATGTTTGTGGATAAGCGCAAAACAATAATTACGGAGTTTGTTGGGTGCAGGATGGTATTTTATATGTGAAATGCATTACTGTAGAAAATATTGTTAGAACTAGTAATATGGCTGCTATACAAAATAGTATGGATGATGTCATGCATAATAATATTATTGTAGACAGTTTAATGCAGTTATATAATTGTCAAAGCTAACAAAACCAAAAATACTTACTGGAATAGTAATAAGAACTCTGTTAATAAAATTTGAGCCAATGATAATCAAATACCATTTATATGAAATGTTAGATTTGGTTACAGTAATCATGCTATCATATAAACATAAATTGTTTAATTTTCGTTAAGCAAAAACTTTGCATTTTAGTAAAAATGCACATGAAGAGTTACGGTTACGTACTTTCATGAAATTACATTCAGATTATTTCAGTAAGGTGTAATTCAAACTTAATGTGAGAAATTAAGTCGATTCAGAAAAATATGCACGTTTATGAATCTGTTCATTTCATTCATTTTCTTACATTATTATCAATAAGATATCAGCACTGTGACAATATTTGATATTATTAAGCTTATTTTTCCAGAGCATTTTTAATTTTGGATTACAGTATTGCACAAAATTTGATGTTTTTGCTTTGATTTTTGTACTCCCTAACTGTTTCAATAATCAAGAAACGTTCAAATCACGCAACAACAAAAAAATTACAGCTTTATAAAAGTAAAGTCTTTTCTCTCCCAAATATTTTCAATTTTCTTAACTTTAATTTCCAACTAAGCCATAATCAATATTTTGATCTAATATACTCGAAATCTGTTATACTCGAAATTTCTAATTTCGGAGGGAAGCTGCGAGACGGATTCATTCTATTCATTTTCTTATATTATTATCAGTAAGATACTAAAAATGATAAATTTCTGTAAGAAAATCAATTGCGTGCGTTGAAAATTACATTACAGATTACAAATGACTGTAATTTATTGACAAAACAGCCAGTAGTACAGAATTTGCTGGAAAAAAAATCAAACAATCACATATTTATTTATTTTGAGGAAATACATTAACCGTATACCACTTATTTGAAATTTTTTATCAGTTTCAGGCTAAATTTTGAAAAATTAGTGACTACAAAATTTTACTGCAAACAAGTCGATGAAAGATTGAACAATAACAAATAATACTGTAAATCTTGGTGTGAATAATAGCATCCATTTCATTTGCAGGTGCATCTCACAATCACAACAAATTCTTTTTACTATTTATACTTATAAATATTTTCGTTTTAATAAAATACTAAAAATATATTTTTTATTCATAACTGACTTTAAAAAAACAGCACTATAACAATATTTGATATTGGTAAGCTTATTTTTGCACAGCACTTTTAATTTTGGATTACAGCATTGCACAAAATTTGATGTTTTTGCTTTGATTTTTGTACTTCCTAACTGTTTCAATAATCAAGAAACGTTCAAATCACGCAACAAAAAAAAAATTACAGCTTTATAAAAATAAAGTCTTCTCTTTTTTTTAAAACAAATAGATCCAAAGAATTCTTTACTTTTTTAATAACAATTCACAAAATTATGCATCCATAACTTTTTTAAATTCAGTGATTTGAAATTATTCCTTCATTGGATGCTCCTTTAACTTTACTATTTGCTCCACGCCATATTTAAACTTACACGTACCTTTTGTAGTGTACAGTACAGTCTGAAAATATAAAACTTTTTTTTTAATACAAAAATATTCAATAATATATTTGCTTAAGTTAAATAAATCTGTTTTGTATTTTTGGAGAATGAATTTAAAAGATTTTCCAAAATAATTACATCTCCTTGGATAACGAAGCCAAGTGCTTGATAATTTGCCAAATCTCGAATGATATCTGCTAGTTTTCCTTCGATAATTGTTACTAAGCTGTTGTTATCTTTCATATTCATTACTGTTACCACAATCCGTCCCGAAATTCGATTCACCATTGAAAAATTCCTGTCAGAAAATACTTGCTGCACAGAATTCACAAGATTTCCTAATTTGAAGTATCATAAAATGCAAATCAAATAAAAATTTTCTAGTAAAAACTTTTGGCTTTTTAATTTTTTATAGAAGTTTGTGTTTTTAATCAAAATCAAAAACTTTTTAATTCACAAAAATGTTACTTTTTTAAATTAAGCTTGCAACCATATTCATTTTTACTCTCTTACAGGTTACCAGCAAGAATTCACGTACGTCTATTCAAAATGTGGTAATCAACGTGTTTTAATACTTCACTTTTAAATGAATAATTTTCAGCACTCTCTTGTGCTACCTTATATCAATAGACTAAATAAAGAAAGTTGTGTAAGTCAACAAATTTAAATTTGTGTGCTTGTCATGGGGTACTGAAATATTGAATGTGTATTAAATTATCTACAATATATGAGGTCATAAAAACTTTTTTATCTCTAAATTGAGGAAAAAATCAATTTGGAAAATAATGTGGAACTATTTGAAATGGAACACAAGACTCTCGGACCTGCTCAAGTTGTCTTCGAGAATAACCAGTTCAGCGACAGTCTTACAAAATGGCGGTACTTTGATTGTACTGTCAACACTCCATGTAAGTTCCTCTTCTACAGTATCTTCATCAATTTTCAAAATGCTGATCTCATTATGGAATCCAGCATTTGCTTTGAGAATTTCAAATGGAGTTTTCAATTTTAACTGCATTTCCATGCCGCGACGTATGCCTTTTTCTAGTAAAAAAATACGATTACTAATTACTTAAATATGAATTAATTCCAATTTAATTTTTAGTTTTTTTCTTGTCTGTTTTTAATATATCAATTTAGATTAAATTTTGAAGAAGAAATTAATTTTTTAATAAATCTGTTTATCAGAAAAATATTAAAATACTTTAAATTTGACATGCAATATATGTTATTACTTAATGATAACTTTAATACAGTGTATATATATATGATTGAGTGCACAGACATATGTAAATGCACAAACATATTCAAGGAAGCATTTATCAAACAGAATTTAAGCAAATTGATAATTTGTATTTACTATCTTAATTATAAGGTTTATGAATAATTATTTGCATGGAAAATCATAACATTTTACTTATTCACATTTAAATTATTCAAGTACCAAAGTTAAAATTAATATTGGTACTGTATTTTTAAGTTTTATGACTAATGTTTAAATGTGACCAATTGATATTGTACTAAAAGTACAAATTAGTTTATGACTAATGTTTGCATAATTAAATTAATTATTTTTCAATTAATAACTGCAATATCAGTTTTATATTGAATAAATTTATACACCGTCATCATTTTATGTAATAAAAGTCTAACCAATGGCGATAGTTGCAGTACTTCGAGTGCATCGCTGTGTTTTGAACGAATATTCTTGAGCTCGTTCTGTACCATTTGTAAATGTAGATTTAAACAAAACCTGCTCACTTTTTGGTTGAAAACACTGTCGTTGATCTATTCCTGATACTGTATATATCGGTTCCAAGTACTGGCTATTTAAATGTGACCAATTTATATTGTACTAAAAGTACAAATTTATTGACTCAATTAGCAATATTTGTTAATACTGAAAAATTTAATGCCAAAGAAAATAATTAATAATTTTACAGTTAATTTTACAGTAATTTTACGAAATGAAATAATTCATCAAAAAATAAATGAACAAATCAACAAATACATTTTAATTTTTTCTTCAAAATACATTAGTTTGCTACTTATATTACGATATTATACATTTAGGTAATCTATTTTCATTTTTGTTTTCCAAATTTTAATATAAATAAAGTTATGTAAAACAAAGCGTAAGATAAAAATATCAAATAAAATTACTTCTGACCTCAGAATCATCCATTTTTTGTTTTATTTTTTGGTAACATAAAACTTCATGCCCTATTTAATAATATTAATAAAAAAATTTAATAAACAAGCTTTTTTATGAGGTAACAATTTAGAACTAAAGCACAATAATTCCACGATCAGAAATGAAATAATTGCGATTAAAAATAATATTCACTGAGAGATTGTTTTTATAAAATGAATTATTAAAAAAATGGTATGTTTTTACTAAAGCATAAAGTAATAAGCTCGTATGCTTATTTACTTTTCTAACTTTATATAAACTAGTTTAGTTTGATACAATGGCTTTGATGCAAAAAAACTTATTATTTGCTCAGAATTAAAATAAAATAATCTTTCTTAGACTCCAACAGATTTTTATATTGTCAATTTCTAACTTTAAAAATTCATATCAGCAAATTTAATTTTGGCACAAATTTATTTTTTTTAAATCTTTTGCAAAATCAATTTTCTCACTTTTAATCATTAGAGTGCTGCGCGACAATTGCATTGAATACCAATTTGCAACAATCGAATAACTAATTTAATTTCTAGTTTTTCTCTACTAAAAGCATTTTGCATTTTTCAATTTTTCGCATTCATATTTTTCTTTGGTAATTAAAAATTGAAAGAGTTTTTGGCAAAAACTTTGGAATTTCGCATTTAAATTCGGTCAAATAAAATAGCGAAACTGCAAAAAGTGCCATTGCTTAATTATTTTTTGCATTTTTTGTTGCTGAAAAAATTCTGTTGCCAGATGGCTTCAGCAAATTTGAAAAATAACTGAAATCATTAATGAAAAATAGCATATGTTTCCACATCTTTCCTAAAACATCCACATAATTTTACCTGCAATTTTTCCATAATTCATATTATTGCTTGCTAACTTCTACAAAAATTGTTTTGTAAGAAAGACTTCTGAATTCAATCAAAAAAAAAAAATGTTACCTCCACTTTTTAATAATTTTAAAGTAAAATTAAATTCGAATGTTATTATTTCAAAATAATTTGGCAAAATTCTAAATTAAATTTTAAATAAAATTATTTGAATAAATTTTGTTTTGCTTCAAGAAATTTAAATCAGTGTGTCAGTTTTTACAATACAAAAGTAAAATATTAAGTTGACATTTGCCTGTTGACACTTTTGCTAATCCTTCGTGGCAAGGATTAGCAACAAGGTAAATTTAACCTTTTAACGGAAATTGGTAGTTTTCCTATCAAGAAGTTTGCCAGAAAACGTTAACGTTTGCTTACTATACAAATTCAATTTTAAGTCAAAATTTTTAGTCACATAAAAAGTAATGAATACATATTTTCTTCAATTTATGATCCTAAAAGTTAACATATTGCGCGTATGTATGAATAATTTTTGACTACAACGTTAGAAGAAGTAAAACTAAGCTGAAATTTTGATAAAGTAAAGGAGAAATCGAAATTACCTTTTAGAGTAATTAAATATTAGGAGACAGATCCAAACAAATCATTGCTATTGAACTGAATGAATTTTGTTATCAGTCATAGAACAAGCAATAATTACTGTACTGTTTTCAAGTCTTTTTTCAAATTTTGATTTTATTTCTCTGTATTACTCGTGGATTTCTTTTGATTTATTAGACGAGAAAGATTTATTAGACGAGAAAAAGTTATTATCAAAATTAATTTTGCTGTTGCTAAACTGATAAATTGTTTGTTTTAAAAGTAATGAAGAAATTTACTAAAAATTACTGAGCAAATTACTTTATTAATAATTTTGTAAGCCCAGAAAAATAGTAAAAATAAATTGAATAAGATGATAATTTGTTGCTTTTACTAGATTTCTGCGCAATCAATGCTTCATCGTGATAAGATTCAGTAACGCTTTTACAAAATTCACGACATATTATTAAGCTGTATAATAATAATTTTATGAACATTTCGGTAAACTATGAGTTTTATAATTACAATAGACGCAGTTTGAAAGAAATTTATTGTAAAAAACAAAAAAGCCTTTTTAAAAAATAAAGCAAACTCTCAGTTTATTAAAATAATTAAATTATCTTCTAATTAAAAAAGGTAATATAAAATATTGCATACTTGCAGATATTTTTTGCTAATTTTGGCTTCTTCGCGAGTTTTTGTGACTTCGAAAATTTTCTTGGCCCAGTCTCGAATTACTGTCTCTAAGTCAACAAGATCGGTAGATTTTTCTGTTTGGATCATCGCATTTGCATGCGATTTAGTTTTCATTAATGAATACGATTAAAGCACGCATACAGTTGAAAGAAATAGATTAGCAAGTCTTATCAGAAGTATTTGGTACAATAAATCTGAATTTAATGTTTCAAATATTTGTATTAATTAAACAATGGTGATATCATTCATAGAAAAAAGTAGCATCTGACTAGTGAAGTATTTATTATAATAATAAGACAGCATAACAATAATGATAATAATCAAGCATAAAATCGGTTATTTCAGATCAAACAATATTTTAGTGAAACACACAGTTGTGAATTTTTATTAATTAATATCAAAGTCAGACGTTATTTTTATCTGTATTAAATAATTCAGTTGCAAATATGATTCAAAAATTTGAAAAGATTCATTTTCACAAATTTGATCGAAACTATAAACCTTTACGAATATTTTGTTAGCAAATATTACATGAATGTTAGCAATTTTTATATTTTTGCAAATAAAAATTTTTGAACAGTTTAGAAATTTTGATAAATTTGCAAATTTTGAATTTAAATTGATTAATTATAGTTTAAATTAATTGCTTGAAATAAAAAAACAATCCTACATCATTGAGTCATGCTTAAATTAGACTAATTAATTCAATTTTTTGACTTACTCGTACAAGTCTAGTCTAATTTTTTTTTCGCATTTTTTTATTCAACAATTATTTTAAATAAATTAATTTTACGCATAAAAATACAAATAGTTTAGAAATTATATACTGACCGAATGAATCAAAGGTGAAAATTAAAAGGAATACAAACAATCCACAATTCAGTTTCTGTTGCTCACTTGAGCAATCAACCAACCAATCCTTTCCCTGCTGCCACTCTCGTCGATTATAACCTGATCGGAGTTTGTTGCTAATGGTAGTTATTATTTATAATAGACTTATTGATTTATTTATTTATTGATTGATTGATCTATCAGTTTGTATATTTGCGCAGCTTAAAAACCTGCTAATTAATTAAATATGCTGCAAAAAAATACCTAATTTCATTCAACTTTAATATGTTTAAGAATTAGTTATTGATTGACGTGATCGTACAAATTTTAATTTTACGTGGAAAATGTAAAACAGAAAAATTAAAATTTCACACATTATCATAAGTATTCTTTTACAAAAGGAGCTTTTTCCTATTACGGAAATATCAACTGTATTGGAAGAAGTTGCTTGTTGTGGAAAATTACTAAAAATGGAGAAAAAGTTGAGCATAAAAGCATGAATAAAAGTAAATATAGCTAAGTAAATAAGAAAAAACGTGAATTTTCACTTTAATTATAAATTTTATATTCATTCAAATGTGTGAACAATGCTTTTAGGCACGGATTTTAGTTAAAAATAGTTTGCTACTCGACATTACCGCTTTCTTTCCGTCTTTGCTTGTTACGCAGCTTTACTCCAAAATTCAAAACTTGCCAAAGATTACTCAAAAACTTTTTTCTGTACAAAATCAATTGGATTTGATCTCTTGGATCTGTTTACACCTTTGTTATGGCAATAAATAATGCTTCAAATGTGTGAAAATTTGTTAGTGGTATATTTTATGATAGATTGCAGACAGATCAAGAACAACACTAACATAGTTCTTGATCTATTTGCAAACTTGATCTATTTGAAAAACTGTAGCAAAAACAATCATATAATTGTTCTTCTTTTACTTTTAAAAGTTGAAAGAGCAAAAGAAAAAAATTGATCAAAAATCCATTTTCCAAATAATCAAATTATTGTAAATAAGATTAAAAAGAAGTGAAAACAAAGTTTGTTCTGAATCAAAATAATAAATAAAAAAAATTGCAAAAGTAAAATTATTTGTTTGAGTAAAACTGTAAATAATCAAATTTAGAGAAAAACTTTTTTTAATTGCCATTGCAAGAAAGCATTGAAAATGCTTGTAGGCGGCGACATTGCTTGGCTATACAAAACTGCGGATAATACAATTCAGTTATTAAATACAAATATAAGTTCCACTTAAAAGTAAAGTCTCTGATTGACATTACTGACAAATCATTGATGCTTGCTGACTATAATTATGAGTTTTTAGATAAAGTTAAATTTCGTACATTTTGAACAAAAATCAACAGCCTTAAATCACTGTTAATATTTTGATAATATTAAGCAAATCGCAAAATTTTTATTTCTAAATTAAAATTTGCTTCTAATTAATCTAAAAGTAGGAATTGCCTATCTAAAGGCTTAATGCAGAAAAAATTATTCGCAGATTTAGAAATTCTTTGGCACTACTGGCATATTTGAACATTGCTAATACAAATAAGGAATATTATGCAAAAAATAAATAAAAGTTCAAAGATGGTTCAAATAGATGAAGAATCTTGCATATTTACACACTATTATAATATTTTAATGTAATATGAAGAAAGTATCACAGTTTTTAAAAAGGCCAAAACCAAAAAATTATTTTAAATTAAATTTGTAAATTTCAAAGAAAATTTTAAATATTATTTAGTATATGAAAAATTAAGATGATAGTTATGAGAGATAACTTGAATTAAATTTTTAAATTTCAAAGACTAAAAATTTACTTATGATGATGAATCAGTGATTCATGTAGTGTTATTTACTAAATGTTGATAAATGTGATTACTAACCTTGTGATAATATTAATTAATCATAAATAAAATAAAATTAAAAAAAAAACTAGACAAGGCATACTTATGTAAATTATTTACAGTTATAAGTGCAGAAAATATTCCAAAATAAGCATAAATGATTGATAAAATTATTGTAAAAGAAACTTTATACTTTTAAGGAGACATTAGTCATTGCATAAAGTAAACTGATTTTTCCTTCAACTTTCAAAAAAATCTACTCAAAAAGTATTGAAAACAAACATTACACATAAATCTATACAATTATTCAAATTATCCATCAAGAAGTAATAGATGCCATATGTTTCTAATCTCATTATCATATCCGCTTGGCTTTAACATTTATTTTAATCATTCAGCTGCCATTTTTTAATCTGTATGTTGAGCTGAGCTAAATTTTTACAAATTATGCTAACATCAGAAAATTTATTTTAAATCTTCGCTTCTAATTTTATTTAATTTTTAATTGTTGAACTTTATTTCTAATTTTTTTTTGAATTAATATTATCATAATTTTGATTATTTGTTCTTATTTTAATTAATATTACTATAATTCTGATTATATACTAATATTTAGATAGAGTTCAATAGATATTTCAATCAGTTCCTTTCTATTTTTTTAAATAATGCGTTAGCTATGATTAGTTGAGAATGAATATTCTTTCTACTTGATCAGTTTTTTTCAAAAAATAGTACAAGTTTGAAATTTGAAATTTAAATTAAAATTTATTTTAAAATTAATCGGAAATGAAAAAGATATAGAAAATAGAACGAAATGCTGGCATATTTTATTGTTATAGCAGCACATTATTTGAATAGTCATGCAGTAATAATAAAAAGAGTAGAATAAACATTCAGTTTACAGTTATTATTGTCATATGCTTTGATGATTCTCAAATATGTAAACTAACTAAACTTTTGCTTCAATTCAGTTTAAAATTAATTTTACTTTTGAATTTAATTTTATTTTTAATTAATTTTGAATTTGAATTTCTTTTAACTTAAGAAAAATTAATTTTTTTCATGTATAATTTTTTAACTTTTGACCAATTTGCATATATCTTTTATGCATAAATCGAAAACTTATGCACAAACAAGCATAAATTTCTGACTTTAAAAATTTGATTAAATATTTGTGCGAATTAAATCAAAGTTAATCCACACTGAACTTTGCCAATTTTATAGACTTTAATTGTTTATAAATTTTGTTATATCAATATTCAAATATTATATTTTCAATTCAACGATGATTATAGTGTATGGTCATAGAGTTTGTGCAGTAAGTAAAAAATTTCGTTATAAAAATTCAAAAATACAATTGGACCACAACTGCTTGACAAAAATTTGTCAGAAATTAGTTTGAATTTGAATTATAATTGATGATGAATTTTCATTTATTTATTTAAAGCAATGAAATTATCATTTTATGATTATATTAATTACTTATATTCTCGTCATTCAATTATTTTTTTCTGAAATTGAAAAAGTTTCTACTGGAATGAAAATGTTTTGAATAATTTCTTGAACAAGCAATTTCTATCTCATCGGAATCCCATTAAATGGTCAAATTTAAATACAATTTCTCACATTTACTTGTCAATATCAAATAAAATAAAAATTAAAAAATGAGAATTAGTAAAATTATAGCAATTTTTTCTTTCTTAAAATTAGAAATATTCTCACATTAACTGTATAACATTTTTTCACTTTCTCATACTGATCTGATAGAAGAATAGATCAATTTTGAATAATTAAAATATCCATCTGAAAACTTGTTAATACTTTGAGTAGCGTGTAATTCTGATTGCAATTCTGATTCCTCTTGTATTGTAGTGTTGAAGTATGCAAAAATTTGCCTTTTTCGTTTCTTACAAATAATCTATTCAAAATGTTTACAATATAAAGTATACTTCAGGGAGAGGACCATTTGACATTCTTTAATTTCAAATAATAGCAATTCTACTTTTTCGTTAAATTTCCGTTGCCAATGCATTAATTCAATTCAAATGTCTTTTACTGCTTTTTTTCGGATCATAATTATTTAATTCAGTTTGCTTTACTGTAAAGTAGTTTTACTTAGACAT
Organism: Thelazia callipaeda; assembly: GCA_900618365.1. Lineage (NCBI taxonomy): Eukaryota > Metazoa > Nematoda > Chromadorea > Rhabditida > Thelaziidae > Thelazia > Thelazia callipaeda. The sequence goes on from UYYF01004265.1 coordinate 40,488, forward strand.
CTTTTTAAGTTTATGATTGAACGAGTGATGATAATAATAGTCATAAGTATCAATAACAATAATGATAATAATAGTATTAATAATTTATACTACCACTACTACTACTACTACTAATAATAATAATAATAATAATAATTAACGGAATGACTTCTTATAATTCACGCAAGCTCAATTTTCAGTTCAGAAATTAATCTCACAATGGATTTTAAAGAAAAATCAAATTAATAAATTGATCTGCGCACTTAAACGAATAAATCCAAACGCAAAATTTTTTCATTCGTTTTAAGTGGTGCGAAAAAATAAAAGGTGCAGTGATGAGATAATTAAAATTTGAACTTAAGTTGAATGAAAATAATTTCTGATCTTCAGTATGTATGTTAATCAAATATGAGTATTTAATTAGGATATCTGGCATTAATTAATTCTTTGATTATATTTTGTTAGCAAACATTAAGAGTTGTAATCGAAATATTAAAAAAATTGAAAATTGAAAAACGCAAATACTGTGAAATCAGAATACATGTAGAAAAAAAGGAAAAATTATAGCGTTTCGAAGAAAGAATAAAAATTTTACGTAATATAATACGGAACTGAAATATAAATATAAAAGTATTTAAGCAATATAAATTAAGTGACAAAGTATGATTACAATACATTTGTTTTGAATATTTTATACACTCAAAAAACCAATTTAAATGCTATCAAATCATTGAATATTCACGTCATAACTATCACTGTAAGTGAAAATTTTCAAAAAGTTATTATACACTAATAAACTTCGTTATAGAAGACTGTAATTACCATAATCACATCACATATTAAAATAATTATCTCTTGAAGTAATTGTTTCAGGGCAACAGCAATAAATGATCGCTTTTAGTGTGCTCAACTTTTTGTTCATTATTTGAATGAATAGAGGATTCAGTAGAGCATATAAAATCGGATTCGATACATTGTTTGTCATTGCTACGCTAAAATATGAATTATTTTATTTAATTATAATTTTATGCAAAGTTAGTGTAAGCTTATACAAGCTATTTATTGATAATATCAAAAAAATATGCATAAAATCGTTAATTAAAAAAACTTCAGTAAATTGTCTTTAATTTAACACATCGTTCTAATCAGAGATAAATCATTTATTGCAAGCTTATACAAGTCATTTAAAATTTTTAAAAATGACGACATTATTGAATTAAATACTTTTTAAATTATTTCAATTTACTGCAAAGACATATTTTTTAAAATTTGTTTGCAATACTTTTGAGTGGTTAATGTCTGAAAAATTTATTTACTTACCAATGTGTAATTAAGTTAATTAAATAAATATTATTAACGCCATCGTCACGTTCAAATATACTTTCGTCATATTCCATTAATAATGAAACAATATTATGAGGGAGCCACGAAACTGCGAACATTACAACCATACAAACTAATAATATCGTATTACGTCGAGCATTTGACATTAATTTATTGCGTATTCGGTCCTAATAAATTAATTTGGTCAATCGAAATACAATTAATAAAATGAACTATTCAAAACAAAATAATATAACTGACTTCAATTTAAATGCATATGATTATTTGAATTATTTGAAAAATGACAAATACGATAGCAAATTAATTAATTCTAAATCAGTTTTTAAATAAATTGCAATGGATTTTGATGACAAACTACCTGACTTTCTCGTACAGAATTATAATTGTGAATTCTCGAAATATTAGATTCGTTTAATTCTGTAATATGCGTGGGTGCAATTGTTGTCAGAACCATCGAGCGTTCTTTCAAGCGCCTAAAACAAGTCACAGATTAAGTAGAGTAGGAAAGCAACAAATTTTATGCGATAAAGTCAGTTTAGAATATAATTTTAAAATTAAGATAAAGCACTTAAATATTAAAAAGGTTGCACACTGCAGTGTCAAAATTTTTACAGCTGTAGTTTGATTATTAAATATGGCTATATTAGCTTGCAAAGTTTACTTGGTTATCATTATTTTATATTGAAATATTTTTGAAACTGAGAACAAATTATGCCTAAATATATTATATTCTTTGTTAAGTTCTAAGATTAGTCAAGACAAAAGGCTTACATAATTCTATTTAATGATCTTTGCTTCAATACAGCAAAAATACGGTAATAACAAAAAAACATTATCGATAGTGGGATGATAAATTGGACAACAAATACGAAAATCTGAAATGATTTGCATAAATTCCGAGACAAACTTAATGAGAATTAGTTTTTTCTATTCATAAATTTAATATTAAACTCTGATGCTTTAAAAGTTCAGTATGTTTACTACAGAAAAGTAATTTGAATGATTTACGCTAAAATAAAAGAGCATTTTTTTATTTTTTCAAAATTACTTTCTAATTAGTTCAATAGTTTTTAAATGTTTTGCGGTACGAGTTAGTTTACCGGTCTTCAAGTGTTTAAAAGTTGTGATACTATGTTGAGAATTTTTAAGTTTTTTTTTGTTATTGTCTATATTCTTGCGTAAAATCAAGCGTAACTTCAAAACGAACTGAAGATTTATAAAATTAAAATTATTTACAATAATTATGATTACTTAATTTATAATATTTCATTTCATTTAAAGAATAATTATAAGTACAATTACAATTAATAATTGTTTTGCTGTCCTTTTTTAGAATTAGTATTCAAGTATTAAGCTCTAAAAATTGTGTGCTTTGCTGTTATTACACACTTTAACCAAATAATTCAAATTCTTGGTATTAAACTCAATTTCAATTTCACCTGTGTTTTATAAAAATAAAATACTTTACTATAAATTTTTTCATAACTCACAGTATATGTGCGTCGTAAAGGTGCACTGGGCCATTTCTCAGTACAGAAGTGACCACATATACCATCTACAATAACAAGTTCCATATACATAGCATACGGTAGCGTGAAAATAATTGATAATGTCCAAAGCACTATGGTAATCCACTTTGAGCGCTTCAACAATGAATAATAAAGTTTTAGAAAATAAATGAATTTTTCAGTGCTAAAAAAAATTTTCAAATTTGAAAAATTTGAGCGCGAACAGCATTTAGTCAGTAATTTTTTTTGAATTTTTAAATTTATTTTTCACTCATAAAAACTCAAAAACGCACAAAACTTTTTGTTAAAAAAAATTGATACTTTACTCAAGAAATGATTTTGACAGTTATAAACAACTACATATTGCGTTAAAAATTTTGAAACTTTGTGCGCTTTAAATTGTAATATTTTGAAAAGAAATGAAAAAATTGAACCATTTTAGGCTTTTTCGAGGTGATAAATATTTTTTGGTATTTTGTAATTTATAATATAATTTATTTAAAGGAATTTAGTAATGAGCTTACTTTTGAATAAAATAGTCTAAGTATGGTGAGCTGAGTTGGAATTCAACTTTAATAAGTATGAATATTGAAAATGCTCTCTAATTACCAGTAAAACAATTTAAATTCAAAAGTATTTTATTCTATTCTAATCTATTCTATTTTTAATCAATTCACTTAAAAAGTTTTTTTTTGCTTCTCAAAAATTGAGTTGAAAATTAGTTATCAAACTTTTGGTCATATTAAATATGACGTATTTTATAAATTAGACGATAATTTTTGAATAAATTCTGAATTGTATTGTACGAAAAGCTATTTAACAAATTTAATGCGATTATTTTTTTTACACCAAATAAAAACATAATTTTTAAGTATTAAAAACACTATTATTTTATTATATCGAAAATTTTTATTGCCAACGAATATTAAAACAATTTAAAATACAATGATGATAATTAGTAAATAAACTGACAGTTTCATTGATAATTTTTTCTGTTGGCATAATCATCATAATATATCGATCAACTGAAATTGCGCATAAGCTAAAAGTTTCAATAAAAATTGCAATTCCTTGAATCCACGGTAATCCGTAGCACATTTTGGATCCAAAGTACCAATTTTTGTATACATTAGTGATCGGTGTGATTGGTAAGGAAAAAATACACACAGCTAAGTCTGCACCGGCTAAATTTAATATGAACATATTCTGAAATTTTTTTATTTTTCTTTTTTATTATAAAAACAGTAGTAATTTGCATATTCTCTAATTCTATGTAGATAGAGCTGATAGATATTTAGAAAACTTGAATCTAAACTAAATTTACTTATTATTAAAATAAATTCATAATAAATAATAGAAGGACAAGTTGATTTACAGAAGCTTAATTTACAGAAGATATAGAACAAGCTTTGTACACAATAATAGAATACAAATTGCAAATTCATCCATACTAATTAGCATTTTTCTTTCCATACTTAAAGCTAGCATCAATTTACACAGCCTAATGCTATTTAAAAAAGCTATTATATTGTGGAATATGTTTAGAGAATGTTATTTTCTTACTATTAAATACTTTTTTTACTTCAAATCTTGAAACTAAAGAATTCAAAAGGAAATTAAGATTAATAAATTGATGCACTTGAACTGTTTGAAGTTTTCGATTCAGTAATGTAAGGCAAATCACTAAACCGTTGCCAATTAATCCAAGAACAAATATTAGCAGGTAAATAATGGCAAATAGCACAACAACTCGTACATCCATCGATGGATCATAAAATTCGTCCTAAAATGTTTATCCAAAATAATAAATTGGTAAGTAGGAATTTCGAATAGATTTATTAAATATATCATTTTATTGCTTAAAGCACAATTTTTGAAAAAAGACTGAAATTATCACGACAAAAGGTACTGCAAATGCTATTTTATATATGCCTTAGCTGTTTTCATTTCATTTTGGCTGAAATTATTATTTTATAATACAAAAATTATATCATAAAAAGCAAGAAACACTGATTTAAATGAGTCTTTGAAAGCATATTTCAGATATGATTTTTTGTGTCATCACAACTTTTCTTAATGATAATTAGCTCTAAATTATTAGAGTCAATTGTAATTAGTATATTCATGATAGAAGCTATGAATGAGCAGTGGAGACATGAAAAATATTAAAGATTTGACTGCTACAATTAGCTTCCTTAAAAATGAGAATAAAAGTGTAACGATAATAATACTATACTACTAGTGATAATGAAAATAACAATATTAATATTATTAAATGAAATGAAAAATTACAACAATTATTATTATTAGTATTACTAATATAAATAATGAGGTGTGTGGTGATGTAAAAATGAGTGACAGTTAAATTTTCAAGTTAAATTAAAATTTAATTTTTCGGGAAGTTTTTAGAACAAGAAAAAAATTAAATCAAAGCATACTTTGTAAACAATGCATTTAAGTATATTTTTGTCATTAGTGTCCATCATAGCTGAGTTAGCCCACATCGCTGGACATTCAGTACAAGCAAGCAAGCAAAATCAGCCAGAGTACGCTGAACAGTAATACGTTGCTAGCATAAATAAAAATAAATATGCTATTTTTGTTGCCTGAAAAATTAATTTCAAGCAATGCATAGCAAATGTCAGCTATGAAATAAAATTAGCGCATCAGCGGAGAATTTTTCATTTCATTTTTAACTTTCATGTAAAAAGCAGTAATGAATAAAAGTTTAATCGAGATTTAATGAAAGTGAAAAAGAAGTTGAGGACTGATACTGAGTATTTGAAAGTAATCAAAGGAAGAAAAAAATTACTTCACAAGTTAAGCTAGCAAATAAAATACAGAATGATAAATTAAAACGAGCTAAAACTGATAATAAAAGCTTAATAATAATAATAATAATAATAGTAATAATAAATAGTGATAATAATTAAATCCAATAGTGATAATGGTATTGATAATGAAATTTATTAACAGCAAAATGGCTGAGTGATTAATTAGATATTATGGCGTTAAGAATGTAAATAATTAACTTTCAACTTAATAGCTTTGTAAGTAAATTAGTTGAGCAAAAAATGCGCTTCTCTAAAAATAAAAGGAAGCTTCTAAGGACATTTCAGTGTGAATAATTTGAGTGTACTCCAAGTAATCCTCAAAAGTCTCTAACGCACATCTTGCCTCGCACACATCACTATTCCACTTTTCAATTCTCAAGCATCAATCCATGACTTTTGAATATCTGTCACATTAATATTCATATATGCATGCGTAATTTTAATTATTGTAGTAAGTCAATTCTGTCATTCACAAATATATTTATTTTTAAATCAAAACTATTCATTGCAAAGTTTGGTATAAATAAATTTATTGATATTAATTTTAAAATTGCGTATCACTTTATAAATATCAAACTGATGAGACAACCAATGAGATAGATGTATTTTCGATAAAAAGCATTTAGTTTAGAATGTAATTGTAAAACTATATATATATATATAACATCATTTAAATCCAAATTAGTAGGAGTTAATTCGAATTCGAATTAGTTCCATTTAGTATTATTTGTTTTACTTTTATTCAAAAGTAATTTAAAATTTGTGTCTGCAAGAATTATTAGCATAACTACTGAAAAGGCTGTTCAATACTAAAAGCAGAAAAAGTTTATTCTAAAGTTTAATTCAACTCTGTCATCTTTCATTATTTTCGAAAATGTTTTCTACATTTTTATCTTATTTCTTCTTTGGATTTCAGATGAGATAGCAACAAATTATATTATTTGCTTCGAATTCTCTTGATCTGCGCAGTTACAAAGTTCGTTAACAACAGTTATCCAGTAGTACTTAAATATTCAGAAAAGTGGTTATTATTTATCAATATTCTGAAATAACAATCGGTTGGTTAATTTTTGTAGCACTGTAAGCTTATCGAAGAATTAATCAAATTTGAAGATTACAATATTTTGGTAGTTATTTTAGCAAGCAAAACATAGCATATTTATATTCTATGTTTGAAAATTCTTGCATTTCAAATGATAACAGAACATTCAAGCTTCCTTTCAAAGCATTCAATTCATTCATAGTTTCAGTATGGAAATTATTTGTGCTCAAATAATTTTAAATGCAAATATTTCGTATTAAAATTTATGCATTTAGTAATTTTTGTTTAAAATGCATATCACAAGAATAAATTTGATAACAAACAAAATTATCTAGCAGAATTCACAAATTGCAAGTAATGAACAATAATGTATTGCAAAACAAAAAAATTGACATTCAATACGGGTAAAAGCGAGTAAAGTAAAGCCCTTTAAATATGCAAACAGATTTCTTCCTATAAAAATATGTAAATTAAATTTATATCAAAAAAATACGCAAATAAAACTTGCTTTAACATTTCTGAGAGATCCTTCAAAGTTTTACAAAATGAAAAAAAATTTGATTTCAATTTTAATGGTTTTAAAAATTTTAAACTTTTTGTCATGCTTTAGTTATTGAATTATTAATGGAAGCTGATACATGGAATTGAAAGCCATGTAATGCCTTAAATGCTGAAAGAAATAGTGTACATCAATCAAGTCATTAACTTCTGATGAAAATTGATTTTAAATATTCAAATTTTCTGTAAATAATTTTGCTACCATAATATTAAACTTTTTAGAGATATAAATAATAGTGTATGCAAAGCAAATCTCTATAAATTGCCTAAAAATTTACGATATTTTTAAACAAATATCTTATTTGTAAAGGTAAAAAATTTTTTTCGATAAAAATTGCTGCGTGAAATTTTCTTTAAAACTTAAAATGTTCTCAAACATGGAAATATGTTGTTTTAAAAACGACCTTAGGATGATACTGAAGAAATTTATTGATATTAAAAATAAACTTTGCAAAAAAAAATTTATTCAAGCATGAAATGTGAAAAATCAAATGTATGAGATTATGCGTATCGCATATGGAATACCTCAAAATATTATAAATATTAATTTTTAAACAAGATAAAAATTGCTAAATTAATTTAATGCAGCAGAAATTTACCAAAAAAGAAAACTTTCAAGGTTGGCGGCTTCATTTCAAGCAATATCTACGTGAACTACTGGATTGGAAGCAAAAAAAATTAAAAGTTGTGGTATTCATTTCAAGAAAAAAGAGCCATAAATTTGGGTTAGGTATATACCTAGCCATAAACTGAAATGATGCATAAAATAAACAATACAATAAAAATAATTCAAAAGTTATGCATAAATCCGATATTTTTGAGCTTTAAGAAAGAAAATGTTTATTTATTCATAGATTATTTACTGATTCAGCCATGGATGGATTCATTATGATAATAGTCACGAACTTGTTCGATCATAATATGTTTTCATATTCCGATATCTCAAACTTATATTTTTATATGCATATATATTGCTCGGCTTTGCCGAGTTGCCGAGCGGTTGAGCTGTCAGCTAGTCGATCGCATCACAAAGCAGAAAAGCAGGAAATGGAGGATAAACGGAAAAAAGCCGATTCTGGGGTCATAACTGAAAACAAATGGAAAACAGGTGAGATTGTTGAAGAAAACTCCGTGAAGGTCACGGGAAAGCGGTCGACCAGTGTACCGGAACCAGCAGAACAAATTACGGAGCAAGTACAGCAAGAGTGCCGAAATACGCCTCAATACGAGAGTCAAAAGTACAGAAAAGAAGATTAACCTCTGACCTGCTGCACATGATATAATAGCTCTACATGTATATATATGTTTAGTATTGCTAACCACTTTTTTCGTTCGATAAGTCATTGAAAATTTTAGAAAGTATTAAATTCAATTCTGAAAATGCTTTTATTTGAAAGTTAACGAAATTGTATAGAAAAGTTGTGCAAATTATTTGTAGCTTTAATATTACTTATTATCGTTTAGTTATTTAACCAATTGAAATAATCAAAATCCTAAATTTACTATTATTTAGCATTTTTGAATGTTATTAAGTTTAATTGCAAATTACTAATGATTTTGAATTGGAAAAAAGTTGTTTGTTGTTCATTTTTTCAATTTTTTTAATTTAAAAAAATACTTTTGCCTAACTCAAATATTTTAGCAGAAAAATGTTTCATGAAAAGTAATTTTGCTATTTTATAAATTAAATTACTGATAGTTCAAGCTTTTCATCTAACTTTGCAAAGTATAACTTTATTACTTCTAAATCAAATTAATCCGAAAATTTCACATGCAATTACGAAAAAGAACATCTATTCAAATTTAGTAACCATACTGCTGACCTTTGACCTATCTTAAAAAATTGGAATAAAAATTTCGTTAAAAAAAGTGATATATTTGATTTGACAGTAATGAAAGTATTAAATTAAAATTGCTCAACTTTTGATTTCTGATTAGAATAATGGTAAAATGACTAAAACATATTTGAAAGTTAGTATAGCGGATCTTTTCCAATAAAATCTGAACTAATTCAAAAAAAGAAACAGATTCAGATAGAATGCTTGCAAAAATAAATGCATCTATCTAAGAATTTATTTCAATTCGAAATTTCAAAAGTTTTTGCAGAACTTTTTCATTACTGTAGTTTACTTAAAAATTTCAGATGCAATAAATTACAATTTGAGAAAGCGCAAATTTCTTTTGCAAAAAACAACATAAAATATGTTAAAATTCGGTTACTTTTTGCATGAAATCAATTTTATTTAAGCTTACAATTAGCATAACGTTTGAACTTTTATAATTACATTTTTGAAAAATTTTATGATAATAAATTTGCAGTAAACATTTTATTTTTTGTGAAAATAATATTTTATATTTTATTGGTGTAGTTTTTGAATTATTTCACTTCGAAGTCACAAAGCATGGAAGCACGGCCTTTTTATGCGTATGTAATTACTTTGAATAATGGTAATGTAATACAATTTTCAATAAGAGTTTTATAAATACAACAATAATTAATACTATAATACTTGATATTATCATATATAAATATATAACTAACACATATTATTAATAATTATTAGACAATCAGTCAGTACTTGAAGAAAACATTTCTGCTTATGTTTAGCACAAAATTACATGGTTGACAAGCAAAGTAGAAGAAACTGATTTAATAGCAGACTTATTTGAAAATTATTTAGATGTGTTTAATTGTAAATTGATCTAATTCAAAAGCTATAATTCTTATCATTCACGTAACTATTAATAAAAGAGCGAAGTTAGAGGATGTCAAAGGTTAGGGATCTCTGAATGACATGGATATTGTACGTAATGACTTGAGTGATGCATTATTATCGATAAAATGATCTAACATTTTATAATAAAAGAAATTTTTAAAAAGATTCAACAAAAATAATGCTAATTTCAAGAAAGTGAATAAGCTTTATCTCACATTTTATCACTACTTTAAGTTATATCGAATAGCTAAACCTTTGTGCATTGAAAAATTTTAAAAATCTAAAATTTGTATTTTGAATTTTAAAAATATTCAAATGAATAAAGCGCACATTTTTATTTAAATGAAAGAAATAGTTTGTGATAAAAATAAAAAATTGATTGATATGAATACTAAAAATGACAAATTTAATAAAATTTGAACAATAATAAGGAAAAAATTGTGAATAACAACAAGGAAAAATTATTTGAGAGTTCTGAAAAAGACATTTCAAAGACAAAAGATATATATTCACATTACTTTTTAAATAATAATTATGCTAAAATTACAAAATAAAACTAGAAATTTGTTGAATACAGTTAGTTTTTTATGAAGCGAAAAGTTTCAGTTGCTATTTCTATTCCAGTAACTAATTTTTTTCATTTTCAAGATAATCGAAATATTATATTATTAGAGGATTAGACAGTTTTATCTAGTAATAGATCAGATTTGCTAAGAATTTCGCAGAATAAAAAAATATATATATTCCAAAAGCATTCAGTTATAATCAGTAGATACAATTATTAAAAAACTTACGCTTTCTTTGACTACCAACACTTTTCACATGAAGTAAAATTCAGTTATTATAAATAACTAGAACAATCAAGACTTTAATTAGTTTCAATTAAGATTTAAAAAATTAAAAATTAATTACAATTAAGTACAAATTTTAATGCACTGCAAGAATTACTGACTATGTTACTAAGAAATTTTTGAAGATCGATGCGTTTCAATTTTGGTTTTGAATACAAATTCAAAACTAAAATTGCAAAATTTTCATTAATGGCATTCTATCAAAATAATATCTGCTAGCTAAGTTTGTTTTTGATTATTAATAATCCTTATTCATAATACGAAAAAACATTTGCAATTGGCACAAATTTCGACAATTTTCAAAAATTTAAATAAAGCACTGTGAATAAAGAAATAGAAAGCTAATAAATTAAATTGCTTTAAGACTATAAAAGCAAGAACAGCAAATATACTCTTCTTCGTTCTACAATTATTCCATTTCATTCTTAGTTTTTAAAACTATTAAAAATATTGTTAGATATTTAAATGCTTAGTACTATAAAGTGATAGCAATAATTAAGTGGATGAATGAGGCAGTGGAAAGATAAATTAATCGTTCACTAATGCAGGATGTGCGATTGAAAGAATGATGAATGAAGGAATGAGTGAATGAAGGAATGAGTGAATTAAAAACTGAATAAATAAGCTATTTTGAGAAGAGAAAATATAAAGAAAGAAGAGATTAATTCACAAATAAAATGAATAATTTGTAAAATATTTTTTCTTTCCAATTTTTACATAAAAGCAAACATTGCGTGTATAATTTTTGTCTTATTGTCAAAGCAGATGTTAATACAGCAATAATTTGCATTAATTATATCTTGCCTTTAGATTAAGCAAAAAATCAGTTGATAAGCTGCAACTGTTTTTATCTGATCTCATCTAGTGTGTAGCAGACAATATAAAACAAACGATTAGTAATTTATCAATCAGGAAGATTGTTTGTATAGTATAAGTATTGAATACGTTGAATTTCAGTGTAAGCTGAGTAAAATCTAAAGAATAGATTCTTCTTATAAAAGGCAGAATTTACTAGAATCTAATCACCTTTCTGATGCACTGAATCTCAACTTCATTCTCTTACTGACTCTCATGTCAACATATTGATTATATTATTAGTTTTGAAATGTTCAACTAAACATTTCGTCTACCAATTCATCTAGTAAAATTACTTATTTTAAATTATGAACTGTGTGTTTAAATATGCAAATGAGCCTTCAAAAATCACTGCCCTCGTAAACAGGCAAAGTTTATGCTCTGCTAAGTTTTCTTTGCTAGCTAAGTAAGATTTGAATGCTGAGTGTTCAAGAAGAATTTTATTCTGTTTTGTTCTTAGGGTAGTTATTTATAATTAGAATAGATTCTTCTTGTAAAAGGCAGGATCTACTCGAATCACCTCTCTGATGCATTGAATCTTAACTCCATTTTCTTACTCTTAGATATCTGCTACTTATAACATATAAAGCAATTCATTCGAACACATTACTTCTGACTTAAACTTGAGATATTCTTAAATAGTTAAAATACCTATCAGTTTGAAAAAAAATCTACGACGAAATGTATTTACGAACAGTTTTTTGAGTCAGACTTTATGATCAATGTTATGCAAAAAACACTACAAGACAATAGTTCAGTTAGAGATTTATCATCAAAATATTCATAAAAAATTTCGAAAGTTCTTTCATAAAATATCTGTATTAAGCATCACATGCTCATTTGAAAATATACAAAAACTTGGATTTTAAACTGAGCCATCTCTACTTCACCTTGAGACGAAATATTAACCTCACCACGTCATAATGCTTATTTCCATCACAAATTTCTATGCTTAGTCAGAAATGAAGTCTTTTAACTCAGAGTATTTAGCAAACAAAAAATGCAAAACAATCATTTCCATATTCCATATTGCATTTTCAATACTGTACGCACAAGTCATGACCTTAAATGAATGACATTCAAGACCAGATTACTAATAAAAAGATAAATTTCATAAAATACATAAATTAGATAAAACTTACATGAAAGTCAAGATAAATAAATGTACATTATTCATATATAGTAAAAACATTATTTCATAGGACTCATTTGTTCATCAGCATTACTATCTAGATTTGTGCATCGAAAAGCTGCTATTGCTCGTGAAAGATGTGCCGCAGAATCTGGTGATGGCCAACGATTTGCTGCTAATGATGCAACAGCAATCAAACTTTTCGAGACGCCTACAAAAATCGTTTTGCTTGTTGAAACAAAATATAGTGAGTTTGTTTGAGAAAAAGTTGTTATCAAATAAAGTAATGGGTGCTTGCGCATAGATATTGCGTATTATTTACGCGCTATTTATACTGAAATACTCATGAACTACAAAATTCTTTACGATATTTATGAAATTTAAAAAAGTATGTAAGTTTTGATGATGAAAAAATATTGCATACTTCATGCACCCTTCTCTATTCATTCTTTAATTCTAATAAAAATGTGTTTTGCTATCATCAAAATTGATAAACATTGGCAATTTCTCTCCGAATAATTAATAATAAAATTACTCCGAGATAAGATGATGAATTTTGGCAAGAACGATAATGCATGAAGACTAATGTCAGCTTGTTTGTGTAGCAACGCAATCGAATAAGCATTTAGGAAAGAAATAGCCATCTGAAATATATAATTACTTAAATCTTATTCGTCAATGATAATATATAAATCTGTTTAACTTATATTTACACAAATCTAATATTTTTGTTAATTTTCAACATGGCCTATTCATCTATTCCATCAAAACCTCTCTGTAAAATATATGCTTGATTCGATCTGGAAAACTATTTCAGACTGATCAACCGCATAATAAATAAATATAGGATGAGGAAATAACAATACCGATGGATTCGAGGAAATATAATTCAGCGCACATTGATAAGCGCCATTCCTTACTGCTTCTGAGAAATCACAAAATCCAGATTGAATAAAACTTATATACGGAGATAAACGATCTGGAGAATCAGCTGTAGCCGTTAGAAGTTCATCAAATAAATCCACACGTTCAAATGAAATATCCGTGGTTTCGAATCTCGACAATAAGAATGAACTCATTGTTAAGCTGATTCTCTTTTAGGTGTTCGCAAAGCTGAAAACTTATGAACACTTTATATTTGCTAACCTCATTTTTTGTACAACACAAACGCTAATACCTTTCTACATCTTTTTAAGAAAAGCACAAATTTTAGCGAAGAATCATCACTCTAAGCACATTATTACACTACATTTCTCATAATTTACTGCAAAAGTAAGGGAAATCAAGCATAGGGCCATGAAAGACTCCTTTTGCAAGCTCTTAATCTAATTAATAACTGATATAATGATTTGTTATATAATGATAAACAAAACTTGATAGAAAAGTTTAAATATTAAGTTATTGTTCCTTATCAATCTTTTATCTTATTTCGTGGAAATGAAGAGTGACAATGAAAGCCATTTAAAACAACAAATGCCGAGGTTTGAAAAATTTTTAGTCAACAACCGACGATCGCTTTGATTCTCCACAAGACTAAGGATAAGTCAATTGAAAATTTTGTATTCATAAACTTGACTCGAACAACAAAATCTAAGATTTAGAAGCTCGAAACAAAATTAACTTTAATTCTATAATAATAATATTGACGACAGTAATAACAAAATTTAGAGAGAATGTAAAGCAGAGACAAATACAAGCAAACTTTAGTGATATATGAATACTAATTATTTTGTTTTAAGCCAAAAACAATGGGACAAACTTTTCATTTTTAAATGAAAATTTATTTTTTTTAAATAGAAAAGCAGAACTTTGTTTATTACATTTGCCTGAATTGCAACGAATGAAACAATAATTTTGAGTTTCTTATGCCAGTTCTCACATTTATAAAAAAATTACTCTTTTTTTCATGAATGATATAGTACACGATTAGAAAGACTTTTAGAAAGACTTTCTTCATTATTCAGCAAGTACAATAAATATTTATTAAAATCTACTGACCGTATAATGCACTTTAAGACAAAAACAATACAATGACTACAGTAAAAAGAAAGTTTACTAAGTAATACGCAAAAAATTCAGCGAAAATTTTTTCACACTTTCTGCAATCAGTTTACTAACTTATCAGCTACAAAATAAAAAAATTAGTTTCCATTTTATTTAAGTAAACACTGCTTAATTTTAGCATATTACTTAGAAATTTAAACCACCGGACAGATATTTTCTTTCAATTCGAAATTCATTCTTCGGATCTGCTTAAGCAAGCAATCATATCAACTAATACTTTAGAATAAGGCGATTTCATACATGAACAAAGCTGCTTAATCGCTTCCATTTGTAGCATAAAATAAGACTTTGCTGACTTAGCATTTAGCTCCAAATATTTGACACAGACACACTGAAGCTGCTGCCCCAGCGATACCCATGTTCGACCACATCCAACATTCTGTAATCATAAACAACATGAATAGAAGAAAGTATAAATAAATGCAAAAATAAATAAACATATGTATATCCTTTCTTTCCTTCTACATATGCATATTTATTCATTTCTTTATTACTTATTTACACAGAATTTATGATTGCAACAAATGACTGATATGAGTGCAGTATTTATCAATACTTTTTCTTTTTTAATAATATTAAATGAAACAAAATTTCGTAAAAAACTAGAAAATAAATTAAATGAGGAAGTGCATTACTTCGCTGATTTTAAAAGGATGATTCACAACAGTAATTAGATTACATAGTACCATCGCTATATATATTACAATTCGTGTGTATACAGGATAAAAGTATTATTTTAAATGATCCAGGTTAAAGTGAGAAATCACGTTACTGATGTAATTTCACAAATTTGTTCCTTTTTTCCAAATATAAACTATAAAAACAAATCACAATAAGCCTCATAATGATTAAATCAATCCCATAAATTTAACTAATCAAACTAAAATAATTAAAAATTTCAGACGATACTGAGATTCCATCGTTAAGAAACATAAGATGTAATAGATTTCAAATTAATTTTTCCAATCCTAATTAGTGACCTGAATATTTTTAAAACATTAGTAATGTGAATAGAATTCATCTCTAGTTTTCGTAACCATTTTTAATACGCAATACATATGCTTTTGCTGAGAAATGTTTGTGAACTAACAAACCTCAAAAAGAGTAAAGAACTCCTGCAAAAGAGCATGCAAATGTTCTCGTTCTTGAAAGGATTGTGGAGCTAAATCCAGAAGCAACTTTAAAATATAGTGCAGTAATGCTTGATAGCCCTTTGCTCGCAACTGGCGACCTGGTAATTGGGCTACTGATGCCATACAAGCTGTTAATAATGGCATATGTCTGAAAATTCTATTTCTCGAATACTTATTTATGGCTCTAAAACCACTCTTACCATCAAATTATCTGTGATTTTCTGATAACAAGCTTTTATAATTTCACAAAAATGTTACACCAGTAGCAAATTATGGAAGCTTGTTATCAGAAAAAGCAATTTATAGAACTTGTTATCAAGCTTACCTTAATACAACACATGGCTGATGAAGTACAATTTGTGAAAGAGCAGAGATTTTATCGTTAATTATATCTTTTGTAGCTGCAGCTGAGGAAAAAAGCTCCACAATAGCATCATGAACAGTTCGATCTTGAGTACATATAGAACGAAACGAATTAACCACCACAGTGTCATTTTTTAGAAATGAATCTGAAATATATTTGCGCAAAATAAATCAAATAATAAAAAAAAAATCAGGTTCATGATAACTGTGAATATACAAATAATAAATGTAAAAGTACCAGGAAAGTGCTTCACAAAAGCATTGGCCACTTGCTGAATTAGGGGTTTGTGTAGGATATCAGTCGGGGATTTCAAAATAGATGAAATATCAGCGACTAGTTTCTGAGTTATATCGCCTACAATAAATGTAGGTTATTTACAGATGAGTTTTGATAGAGAAATCTTACAACATATTATAAAGCAGTGAAAAAAATCTAAAAAGCTATGCAAAATATCGATCAAGCAACTTTCTTATCAAAAAAGTCAAAGAATTCAATGAAGTTTTTAAAAGTGGAAGAGATAGCATATACTGACTATTTGTGTTATCTTTCAAAAAATTCATCAACAGCGTAATAACATTATCAAAATTGTTTTCCATCGCAGCAAGAATGTACTGAATGAAAACACTACACTGCTCAGCAGAAAATGAAGATGTTTTTGAAAAACGAAAACTGCTGATAATGGCTCGGATAACTGACATGCTGATAAATCTGCAACAGAATCAAATAAGGCTAAGAAAGAACTTTGCATTTATTAGCTTCAAGCAGATAGTTTTGAAAACATTTGTAAACTTTAATGGAAATCGAATATGCAAATTCCGCTTCACGTCTTTGTAGATAACAATGTACATAAAGCACATAAAGCTAATTTTTTATCCTATAAACTAATATTAGCTAATACGTTATTAGCTAATGAAATTGCTGATAAAAATAAAGTCAAACTATGAGGGAGTCACTTAATCAAATTTGTAAAAATATCTTACTGAGG
This sequence comes from Thelazia callipaeda, assembly GCA_900618365.1. Lineage (NCBI taxonomy): Eukaryota > Metazoa > Nematoda > Chromadorea > Rhabditida > Thelaziidae > Thelazia > Thelazia callipaeda. The sequence continues at coordinate 57,854 of UYYF01004265.1, forward strand.
TCGATAAGATGAAAGAAGAAATTGAATTATTTTGCTCAGTATCGTTGATGAGCATGCTGTAGGTAGCAAGGAAATGATATAAAGCAGTGCTGGTGCTTCAGAAGAGAATATAATTTCCAATATTGTATGCGACTTACAGCAAAGATAGTCATCCGTATAAGGTAAAATCTCTGGATATGTGTCCAGAAATCTTTCCAGTAGACGATTTTGCATATCACCCTATAAAAAGTAACTTTTTAAATTTTGGTAGAATTTAGAATTTGTACTCAATTATATATGAATGCTCTATATATTACAAACAGAATTGTTTGGATGTTTCTTAAAAGAAATATATTCAATATTTAATCAACAATGTTTGTACCATCATGTATATAAATGTGATAGTATTGACTATGTTAATAAAGAAATTAGTTCCTTACATAATTCGTTCAATTTCTGGAATGCAAAACCTACCATCCCCATAGAATTTGATAAACGCATAAGAATGCTTTCTGGATCATATGTGTTATAATTTGGTGAAAATGGACTTTCCATTTCGATAGCGCATTCTGAAACATGTGTTTATGAAGCATAAATTAAACGTGCAGAATTATAAAAATGTCCTCTTAATTAAAAATAAAGAAGTTAAAATGAGCAAATTTGAACCAAGAAATCGCATGAAACAATAACCTCCACCACGGCTACACAAGAATCGTTTTACAGAATCTGGAATATGGATTTTTGTTTGGATGATCACACTGTCCAACATCGAATCAAAATCACTCATTAACGAGGGATCCTTAAAGCATATATTGTTTAGATTGTTAGGTTTTAGTTTATGCTTAACTTCAGAAATGATTCAGAAACTTTTAAAATAAAATTTCATCCTCCAGACGAGCTTCATGAAATGTAAACAATATTTGCAAAAGTATGCACATACCTTATTTCTTGCAGTGATTAAGGAAATCAACAGAGGTCTAGCTACAGTTTCACTAGTTAATATGATTGGGTTTTCTTGCAAAAATGAGATAACAGCTCGACAACACTCAGTATCGTGTGAAAGTTTAGAGATCAACGATGGCCATTGTTCCGGTTCTCTGTTTTCCTGCACTGCCTTAAAAAATACGAGTAAAAAATTTAAACCTGATTTAAAGCCTTGCATGGGGCTTGCACTTGAACCATATCAGTAAAACTCATAAAGTTCCTATAATTTAGTATTTTTTCGCACAAGAGCAAATGATAATCGTGGGACTTCACAGACAGAACTAGTAAAATCAAAAGCCTCACCAGTTCAATGCAAGTAATGATTTCCTCGGCACTCATTTGTTTCATTAGAATGCGCTTTGGATCAACAATTTCTTCATTGAAAATTTTGGGTGGTGCGCTTAATTTTATATCAATATTTCCATCGGCTTCAATTTTTACAGATTTTTGTATACTCTTCACAGCAGCTATGCGGCTGAGGAACTAGAAGGAAGCCATGCAGTAGCATATTTATTCAAAAATATTTTCCGACAAAAAAGGGTATGTAGTATGTTTTCAGAACAAAAATTATGATGCCTACTTCTATTATCAAAAGGCGGCAATGTATCCAAATATACCAATACATACGAAAAATAATATACCAATACATAAGAAAATAATTCACGAAAATTTAATAAAGTGAATAAGTTGCAATTCAGTGCTGTGAATCAATTTGTAATTATTTGCCTAAATATTCATGCTGCAAATTTCTTTAAATAAAAATTTTAATTAGCATTTATTTTTTAAATGCAATGTTATGAGGAAAGAGTTTTAAATTTTGGTAAACAATAAAGCTGTTTTCTAATATTTTACTGACTTAAATTGAAACATACCACATCACCACCTTTAGCATTTTGTAACTTATATCCCCTGACAAACAGTGATGCCTTCTCAGCTTCTTTTAATAAATTTCCATCTAAAGGTGTTTCATCAGCATCCAAAATTGCTAGAATTTTGGAGCAAGCGTAAGATGTCAGTCCAAATGACTGGACAAATCTTAAAGCATCCTCCACTTTCATATCATCCATAGCAACCTATAGAACAATTTACAGTGAAACTACATACAAAACAGAACTCAATAGATTAAAATAAAGATAAAGAGTAAAGTAATTTTAAGAACTAAATACAATAATTTCTGAATACCACAGTCAAAATGAAGCATTTTAAAACTATACCACTTTGCATTCAACATTCAGAGTAATTAAAATGTAAGGAATTACAAAAACTTAAGAAAGAGATGTAAAAATTTTCTACAACTTCTGAAATTTGATGCAAGCATGATTATCTCAATAAATCTACAAATTAGTAGAAATACCAACGCGAATAATTCGATCATCCTCAGTACGAAGCATCTTCAATTTTAGCCAGGTAGGCAATAATTCAGCACTATCTGCACTTAGAACCTTAAAAACAAGCATTAATTTTTGAATTGATATAGTTTTTTTTATTACGAAAAATTATATACTTTTGGCCGTTTTCCCGATATTGGAAACCAAAGATCCATAAGAACTCGAGTAACCATCTTATTTTTATCTTGCCATTGACTGCAGAGTAACTGCAACATCCCATTAATACCTGTTGATATCATTGGTAACCGAGCCATTGTCTAAAAATATTCCGTTAATACAATTAAAATTACATGTTCCGACTTATTACTACAGTTTATGCAAAATATGCAAAAGTAAGTGGCAGTTATAAAATGGAAGAAAACTATATAATATCAAAGGTGTTTACTACTTCGAAAACTGACAAGCATGAAATAAAAGATATGAGTGAAAAAAAAACGTAATGCTAGCGTTATTCTGATCAGATCTTCTAAATACTAATCTTTCTATTTATTTTACAAAGCTAAAGTTGTTAAAATGAAATTTGTTCGCTCATATCAATAACTTGTATTAAAGAATGCTTCAGCAAATTTTGTCCTTGAGAGAACAATACCTCTGTTAAAAAATGATATAGCGATACCTTATTTGGTTTTTCAATGCAAATTAACACTTTTTTCACATTCGAAGGCAAAAGGGCTTCTAATTCTTCTGTCCACTCAGCTTTATCTTGCTCTACTTCTCTAAAATACCTCTCGTAGAACTCAATGGCATTTATCCGAATGACATCCGCTTCAGTTCCGTCTTTTAGCCTCTCGACCATATTCGAAATATAATGTGCAACCGAAAAAAACATTTCACTGATATGTAATTTTCAGAATTCTATCATTTCAATATCATCCAGTCTACAAAAGTAATAAAATTTCAAAACTTTCAACAATAACTTCTCCCACTTTGAAATTCATTTTCAGTCCAATAATTTGATCGGTAACAAGGAGTAACGACCTCTTTATCATAATTTAGTCTTAAAATACCTTAAAGAAAGGATCCATTCACTTTTAATTTTTCGAAATGTATGAAAACTAAGTCTCAAAAACTTACCAAATGTAAACTTTTTGAATCGGAGTGTTCAATGAGAAAAGTCAAATAGTCAGATAAACGATTCAAGTCTGTTTCTACTGAACAGGCTTGTGACAGTAATACACAAATTCGATGCTAAAATAATTTGAAATTAAAAGCGAATACTAAATATTAAGATCAGATTTGCAGAAAAACATGATGCAGCAAAATTACAATTTATATAGTTGAAATAAGTTTTAAAATTTATGTTGATAGAGTGATACAAGATGAAAAACAAAAATCAACCTTTAATTCATCAAAATATGCAAATCTATGAAAGGCAGCGGCAGGTAATGCGTCCATCACAACTGGTAGTATTTGAATATTAGCATCATACTGCAAATAACACCAGATACCTCGATTCTTTACTTACGAAGACAAAATTATAATATTGTTTTAATAAAACAATATTATCAAAAAAATATAAGCTTGTTTTCCTTCAACATATGACTCCTCTATATAAATAGTAAGTAATCCACGAAATTAAAATCGAAAGAGGCGATAATACCAACAAAATAGAAATAAAAAGTCAGAAAATTTGAACAGTTAAGCTCACATCAAGAAGTAACGTCAAAGAATGAGCTGCAGCACAACGTTCAGATGCCGAATGAGCAGCAAGATGAGCAGCTAAATATTCTAATGTTTCAAATACAGATGCTCTCGTCGCGCTTGAACCCACTGCAGCACTTCGCAAACGATTACGTAACTTAAAAACAATTTGCATCAAATTTTATACAATAATTATTAAAATGATACGCTATTTATTTGAACTGTAAGAAAAAAACGCACTAAAGGCCATTTTTTGATAATTATTTACAGATGACTATTAACAAAAATTTGTAAACTTGAAACATGTAGTAGATAATTATTCCTATCTGTCAACTGTTAAGTTAATCACAAAATATATTTCTGAACATTCTTATTTTTGCATAACTGAAGTCAACGTAAAAGCTTTATCCAACATTAATCAGATCTAATTTTTTTAAACAATTTTTGTCACAAACAAAAACGATAATACACTTGCTATTATGTACTGATTGCAGAATAGTCATCAAATGTGTTAAAAAATCTTCTGTACGACTCATAGAAAAATTATGATATATTATAAGCTTCATTTAGCAACTAATAGTTAAAATACTAACCGCACTTAGCTTTTCTATCATTCCTGCAGCAACGCTATTTGATGCTGACGCAGAAGAGATGTAATGCATAAAGAGTTCACAAATACACTCAAGAGGTAAATGAGCAACAGCATTTGAGTTCGATTCCACCAAATTTATGATTGGCGGTAAAGCTTTCGAACTACCCTAAAAAATTATAAGTACGAGTTCAAAGTGATAGTGAGTAGTTTGAAAAAAAGTTATTTTCTGCAATCAAAGAATTATAATTATAACAAGATCATAACAACAACCTGAGACCTAACAATGTCAGCTAATAAATCGGGATCCCTGCACTCGCTTAATAAACGTGACAAATCAAGATCTTCATTTAATTTTTCTAAGTCACGCATTACGTTATCTGGAAGACGACGACAAACGCCCCTGTAAATTTTAATTATAACACATATAAACTCTATTACATAAATATTATTTTTTCATGTAATGAAATTTATAAGCGTTACTTATTACGCGCAAATATATAGTGGTGTCAGGACTATGTGCTTTATCGGCAGTCCAGATTAATTTTCAATACAAATATGTAGCAACAAATGTGAAATGAAAATAATGAACTCCTATATGTGAAAAAATAACAGTAACTTACGTTATGTCAAGACTGCAAACTTTATTGAGAAGCTTTGAATTGGAATCTGTCACTTCCGTTCCGGCTAACTTGGCCTCTAGAATTTTGATAGCCTTCTTTTCTTCGTATGCTGCTTTTTCATCATTCTCAATCATTTTTTCCGCACTTAATTGATCCCCTACGCTTGTCATTGGTGGAAAAGAATAATCCCTTAAATCATTATGTAATTCCATTACTATTATGCATTTCCTACACATTAATAAATAATTTCCCAATTTTTTGCTGCTGAAAATACGCGATTAGATCGGAAATTCTTAACTCAGTTCCTTGATTATTAATTTAGAAAGAAACTTTCTTTTCTCCACACACAGATAGACATTTAATAGAATTACTTTATCAGAAGTTACCAAGTTAAAACAATCTGCATGATCAATTTCAAGTTCGGAAATCTACAGTACACTTCCTTCAACAATGTTTCTTTATTCAGTGCTGCCCAAATTAATGAAATCAGCCAAGCTTTCCAATACAACGTTTTTACGGCCAATGATGGAAGGTCTTCTCTGTAAAAAAAACCTGTGCTCCAATTCAGAACATTCATTACAACTTCTATACATAAAATCTTTTGAAACTTCACCAACTCTTGAATATTGAATGTTGCCGGTGGTTTATAAGCTGTAATTTTGAATAACGTTTCCAAGAGAGTACAATTACTGATCTGAATCATACTACCACCTGAAACTCAGTTCAATAAATCAAATGTGACTAAAAAACAAGTTTACTGTTAATGGTATTTCAACTAATACTAACTGTCATATAAATTAATCGTTTAGTAAGAATGCAAAAATCTATTTATATCTCCACAATGTATACCACATCTTTTCTATTCATTACATTGAACTGTTTCAGAAATTTTTTTTATTATAATTTTGAGCTCACTTTATCAACAAATGCATTAGGAGGTTAACCGCTAACAATGAAAGAGAATGATTAAACTACTGACAATAATAGAAAACCAACATTGTTCCACTAGCATATATATTATACCTGTTAGTGTATAAGACATCGAAGCTCGTTTCGTGATATTCTCTATAACATCCACTGTATCCGTAGCATCAATTGGGACTGAAAGATCAGATCCAGCTTTCAAAATAATTGATAACAATAGTTCACTAATAGGAGTATCAGCTATAACACGCAAATAATGCGTGACTTCTGCTTCTGTTGGCCACTGATCCACACTCGCGTAGTAGTCGGCCTGTAATGTTCTCTGTATAGTTGTTGATAGAAAATAACTTTAAAGAACTCCATTTCTGAGTTAATACTTCCAGTACAACAATATGTTTTCAGTGTCCAGTACTTTCAATTTCCAATAAAGTGAAACGAACTAAGTAGATATTCTTAAATACAGTTTTGAATTATATTCTTTGAAAAATTTTGTATCACCAAGAAAAAATTTTCAAGTGAGGAACGATCACAAATTCTTGAAAATAATTCTATATAGATAGAATGTTCTTCAAGTCTTCAAAGTACACACCGGTGCTAAATAAAGAACTCGATAATAGGAAAATACAAAGAGCCGATTATCACAGCAAAAGTTATGGTGTTTGTAGAAAAACTGTGCACAGATTTCGTAGAAGTTTTTCAAATCAGCATAAAATCTGAAAAGTCGAGCATATCACAAATGATATTTATAAGCTCATTCATAAATCTTGACTCTGCTTAGGATGAATATTTTCAGAAATCAAGATATTTAACAAACTTGAGATTTTCTTTCGAAAAATAATGCCAATTAAAGATAAAAGAAATCACAGTAAAAGTATGAATACTTTTGTAAAGCATTAATATGTATTTGAGTTAAACTGCCAGCTGAATTTCGCCGAAGTTGAGCTGCTTCTCTAACATTAGGAGTAATTGCCAAAAATGGTAGCATCACACAAAAATCAATTAATGACTTGAAAAAAAACATCTGAAAAGAATATATTTTTAAAGTATAGCAAGTAATAATTACTCATCTCCCAGCAGGAAAATTCTTCTGCCTACCCAAAAAACCTTATGTTTCCTCCACAAATTTCAGTCACTTAATTCATTTAAGAACAAAATTAATAGCGAAAACAAATAAAGTCAAAAACGAAAATCCGTAGCTTACAGGAGTAGTAACAGATGAAAAATCTTCTACCACTGCGTTCAATAAGTGAGCAGTAAAAAGTGCAAAGTCAAAATCCACACGTAATAAAGAGCGGACAAATTCCCGAAGGAATGTTCTAGACACACGCAAATATTCTTCTTTAGCAGCAAGCATCTGAGAAATTTCACGAGCTAATACCTGAAATTAAATAGATTTCACTATTCTATTCGATAAAAAACATAGTTATGCTCATTACCCAAACTAAAAACTTATCTTTCGCCATTAATACAAAATCTGAAGCTATATACCATAGAAGAAAGTTTCTTAGAAACCACATGATGGCATAAGGAATGTATAAACATACCCTTGATGCTGAGCGGTTATCAAACGAAAATAATGCATGGATCATAGTCATATTATAAGGAAAACGATTGGTTGAGAATTCATTTGATAATAATAATTTTGTTACTGCGCACATTATTCCTTTATCATTGCTCAATATTTCTCTGAAAAAATTAAAAACAAAGCACGTTTAAAAACTTACATAACTCACAAAAAATTTTAATGCAATTTTTTAAATAAAAACGTTCCAAAGTTTATAAAAAATGTATCAATACGATTTTTTTTTAAAAGATTATAAACGAATTTCACACACTTATTAACAACACAAATTCAATAAACGATTCCAAGATATTTCAAAAAATATTACTAATTTATGAGTAAAAATGATAAATATTCTTCTGTCTCAAATAATCAAAAAACTAACTTCAAAGCAACATTGAAAAGGGTATTTATTTGTTTACTTTTCAATGCTCGCAATTTTAACAAAGCACATAAAGTGTCTCTATCTTCATCAGTTAATTCATTTTGTCCCATATTACATGCTATCCATAAAAGCAATTCCATGGCGTACCTTTGGAGCTGCACAAGTGCAAACATATATTTTTTAGAATGAAAAGGAAACAGCTACTTAAATGCAATGATGAAAAGAAGTATCAAGATTATTTAAAAAAGTTTATTTACTACTTATTACACATTTCTTTTCTAAACACATTTAAATCCGAACTCACAGATTTAAAGAAATAGCTGTAACGACCTCAGTGTTCAAATTATACTCAAAGTTACCAGCACAAAGACAAGTGTAAGAGTATACTTTTCCATTGAGTAGCCAGGAATCCATTTTTCGTGCAGCTAATAGACGTACACTTGCATTTCCGGCACATGTACACATTGTCTTCAGCAAATTTCGCGGTGCACTTTCACCTTTTCGCTCACATATATCTTTCATCCTTGACACAAATACTTCAATTTTAAGCTCTCGTCCATTAACTTGTGTAAATCTATTCGTAATGATCTAAAAAGAAATAATAATGTCATCATGACAAATAAAAAAGTTCTATTAAAACTCAATTTTTGATCCAGACACTGCAAAAAATAATCTAATCTATTACATAAAATAAAATCAAGGTTTAGGAAATAAAAAAACTCGGAAATGAGCATTCAAATGAGCATTGAATCATTCCGCACAGTCCTTACAATTATAAAATATTAAATTTTACTGTCTTCAATGATTTAACAATTATCATGAATCTGAAACAAATTAAAAGTTATACAAAACTGAAAATTATTTTATGAAAACTACTTACTACTTCATTCCGAAATCTCTCTGGATAGACCAATTCACAACCTGTATACATTGATTCATGCGGTATTCGAGTACCGAAAGCTGTCATAATATTCTTTGCCAATTCATCTGCTGCTGGCCGATCAACCCATTGCCTATCATGCAAACTATCATCCATAAAAGTCTCCACTAGCTTCCAATTCCAATCGTTCATTTCTTTCAGAACTTTGTACAACACTACAAACATACCAAACAATTAAAATTCTAAATAAAAACTGAAAGCTTCGTTTTCTTAAAATGATTGAGTCTATTATAAAAGAATAAATCCATCACGCTTAGAAAACAAATCCTACAAAAATTTTGCGAAAAAAGAGAAAAAAGTTTGTTCAACTCTAGCTATTTACTTGTCAGTAAATTCAGCTTCATGAACTATATTTTTCGGTTTGCTGAGAAAGAGATATAAAAACGAACCAAAGTTTCATTATTATACTTTTCTAAGAACTTCCATGCAAAATTTCTTGCATTCTAGTATTCACAATCTTTCGCAAGAAATATGAAAGAAAAAATAAATGGAAAAAAAAGTTACACAGAGGAGCTATTGCAGAACATGGAGAAGACGGAAAATTTGTTGACAGAAGTGAACAAAGCCCTTCAATTAGTTCCTCAGAAGACTGCAACACAAAAAGTTCTGATTTTTAATTCTTACATCAGTGATGCACTTGCTGTTTTTGGTTTTTCGTCACGCTATTTATGGCTATTATTGCAATTTAACATGGATCCATAAATATTTTTTTAACTTAAGCACTGGAAAAAATTGTTCAAACTGAAAGTACAACCACCAAAAAGTAAAACTTTATATATATAATATTGTTCTTATAGTTCTAATTGATGCAATTATCTCTTTTATGTAGCTACGTACACTAGCGCGCTAAATGAAATTGTAATGACAAAGCAACAAGTTTACAGATCTAAATATTATCGAATTGTGTACTATGTATGTTACTTTCGAGATTAAAAAAAGTTTCTCATCAAACAATCCCTCAGCATAAAAGGACACTTATTTAATATTTTTCGCATATTACTTAAAAATAGCCTTCAAAGCTTATAAAGGAGCAGTTATAATTTTGAGTCCATTAATCATTCTATTATAATGATTGATCAGAATTTAGTGTAAGTCAATCAGTAGCAAAAGTTTTCAACCGTAACTATGAAATAATTTAAAAGTCCATAAAATTACCGTTAAAAATGGTGCATTCATTTTGATGAAATTAAGTAGAGCAGAACAAAGTGCTGGTTCTACAGTCCAGCTACCTGCATCTTTACGGCGATCACTCATATCTCGTAATGCCGCGCAAATCAACCGAGCAGCTTTCTGTGGTTTTTGTTTTTCCTTCGCAGATTCCAACAATAAAAGGAGATGTCTGGGCTCGACATGAACCTGAAAAGTTTTCAGATCTGAAGTAAAAATTAAAACTATTAAAAAATAATGGATGCGTATTTCATTTTCCTTTGTATAAACATAATTTCAAGCTTAAATGGAGAATTTTCAAGTATGGTATTCATTGAACACATTCTGAAAGTAAATATTTTCCAGTAAGGAAATACTTTGATCAAACTTTAATAAAAAAATAATAATTTCTCAAGATCTAAAACCTTTCAGTGCCAGTATTATTAATATGCTGATACTGTTTCAAATTTGACATACATTATGTACATTAACTTTAAAATACAGAAATAACGCATACTTCAGCACAGAAACAACGCCATCTTGAATCGTCCACTTCATTACGTTTCTGAGAACTGACTGATGAAGAACTTAGAACAACTTTAGAAGAAAAGTCCAAGCGAGGTTTTTTCAAAATTCCAACTGTTACCTGCAATCATTAAATTCGATGGATTATATACAAAGTATTTACAATCCTATTTGCTTTCTCAAATTTATAATTTTGCAAAGTCAACAGAAAAAATTTCATGTAAATTAAATATTTTCCTAAAAATTATAAACTTCATGACTTATAACACTGCATACATAAATAAATTTCAGCCTTAGATTAAAAAAGGCACTAAATTCGAGATGAAATGACAGATAGCAACTGAAATTATAAATGCATGGTAAACCTGCGGTAATTCCCGCTTGTTCAACAATGGTTTGACACGACTAGTATCTGAAGTTGATGGCATATCACGACCGATTGCAAGGAAGCCTCCAGCTGGTAAATTTGTTTTTGCTTTATGACTTTGTTTGCTCATGTTGTTCTGTATTTCTCCTGCAATCTTTTTAATCTAGAATAATTTTGCATACATACTTAGCATGTCTTTTTTTACTTCCTGAATTCCTCTTTTAATTCGAAAACTTCTATCCATTAGTGTCCGGTTGTATCTATTCACATGTATGCATAAACTTTTACATTATGCAAATTTCAAATCCAAGGCTATAAAAGCAGAAACTTTATCAGCTTAATCATTTTTTATCTTGTTGTAATGTACAATAGTGGCAATAGCAGAGGTGATTGCTGTTATCTCGCGATGCTTACAGATGCCAGAATTTTCATATCTTTCCTTATATTTAATTGCCCTGCGAAAGTTCCAGCTATGCAGGTTTCTAATTTTTAGCAACAAAATTCTAGCAACCATTGATTAAAAAATGATTATTGGATGACTGACAACAAATATCTCATGAAAATGATTTTAAACTTGCATAATATTCCCAAGAAATCTCACAACAACGAAGAACTATCAATCAAATCTATAAAGACAACAATAAACCAACTCCATGCAAACAAAAACATATTTCTGTCTTTTTTCATTGAATTACACTAAAAAATAGTCTGTAGGGACTAATTAGCTACAAGTTATATTACAGAGAACGGAATGTGATATACAAAATTTCTACAATGCTTTTACCATAGCTGACTTGAAAAACATTGTATTAAAGTATGCATTACACTTTCCAATTATACTCATATCATAATGCATTTAAAATATATCGTAAAATTTATAGTCATATTTTCCAGTCAAAAATTGTAGAGGAAAGTTTAAAAACCGATTGCATAATTCATTCAATATCATTCACTTGATCTCAATCAATCTTGGTTTTCAATTTAGTATATTCATTTTTCTTCGAAGCATCTCTAAATACAGAATAAGGACAAGAAACTTTTTGAATAAAACTGTTGTTATTTGTTAACTTTTAAGATTGAAAAGTCTAGAATTAAAATTCAAAGTTAAATGCTTATTTAAATGATGATTACTTTCTAGAGATGCTGCATTACGAATGGTTTTCAGCAATAGAATAAACGCTTCATCAGATTCAATGCAGTCAGATTATTTACAGATTTTAGGTAATACAAATAAAGATGAGAAATCAAATGCAATTTGACTTTTTATTAAATAAGCATAATTTCAGAAAAACCGAATCTGTTGAATCAAAGTTATCACAATTATTCTCAGAAAGCTAATAAATGCATTAAACAATTCGTCCAAAAGCTACGTGCTGATGAATGCATAGTAAGTTATCGTTAATTCGATCGTTTCTTCAATTTAAATACATAAATACTTGGTGTGAATTAAAATTACTATTATTATATCTGTTGGCTTCAAAAGGATTTCTCAGACCAAAGACAAAAAAGTGAATTTTTGCAGTATGATCCAAGCAATTATTACGTATATTACAAAATATGGAGAAAAATCTATAAATCTTCTAGCCACTACATCGGTCGATCTCAATTTTTGTTCGCTACTAGTACAGCCAATATTCATTTCATTTATTTAAACAGCAAACTTAATCTATTATTTAGTGAATATGTTAATTCGTAAGTTTTCAACCTGAAAAGGAACATAAAAAATTCAGAGCATATTAGTCCGCATTTTTATTCTTTTTTTCTATAAATAATATACTTTTTTCCTTTCATAGTATAATAATATTTTTTTAGATGAGAATCAAGCAAAACAATATATTTCATGGAATAAATTACCATATACTTCACTGCATTTTATTCTATCTCCACATCAATCAAATGATTTTTTCTAAGGCACTTGAGAACTTAAAAACTTAAATACCGATATACCCAAATAATATAACAATTAAATAGATAGACAAACTAATTGGCTTTTCAGTGATGTGGTATATTACGTGTTCCATCATCGATTAAAAACATTGAAATGCATTTTACGAATAAAACTACCACTGCCTTATTTACGCTTCAAACGTAGAACCAAAGAAATACAGTAAGTTTAAAGGAATAAATGAGTGAATCCATTGAAACAAAATAAATTTTTAAATGGTTCAAACAGTTAAAAGTGTAGTTTGATCTAGAGGTAATGCTAGTTCTAAAGCTTCAGAAGATATTGGACCATCTACTAAAAATCAAAAATAAAGATACCATCTTCTATTTTCTTACTGAATATTTCCACTAATCTAACTAATAGGTATTAAACACCACAATTGAAAAGTTAAGATCGAAACAAAGTTCAATACATATAAATCGCTACGGTCTTTCTGATGGTGAAGCACTTGTTTAACTATAAGCATTTATCCATCACAGAAAAATATTCCTCGTTTATCACAATATGAGTTAATTTCGTTCATTTTTCAGAGGTCGAGATACAATATTGATAATGATTCTCTCATTAATCTTAGGTATTCCTACAGTAATCATTATTATCGCTATTTTTTTTATTATCATTATACATTGTTGCTTTCACGAACAATCTGGTCCGTATTATCTTATATTTTAAATATAATAGTATTTTTTCCCAGTGAAAAATTTTATTACCGACCATTTCAGCTAATCCTTTTTTCCCTAAATTCAAAAAGATATATAATACCTGATCTTTGAGTAAAATGTCTAATTTATAGTAAATAATTTACTGATATTTCCAAACTAATGTATCTAAATCTGAGCCACCTAAAATGTGGATGATTAATCTAGAACTGCATTAATTTGCATTATCTCATTTCTAAACCAGCCATAGTTAATTTCACCCACCTATTAATGAAATGTCAAACCAGTGTTATCATCTTCCTTAAGTAACTTGTACAAGTTAATTAATTATAACACTGCTATAATTTTGTTGAATGTAAGCAACACCTACTAAACAGAACCAGCAGAAGACGAAATACCTCAAAGTTTAATTGAAAATTGCAAACGAGCTAAACCACCGCCTGAGGAGGAAGGCAAATACCTACCGATATTATTCGATGCTTCAGCATTTCATTTCAAAGGGCCACTTGTTATCGAGCGTCCTAAACTAACCATTTTTGTCAGTAATAATTATTAAGTCACTCAGATCTACTATATTTAATGGATGTTGTCGCATGCATATCTTCTGATTGCCATATATTTTAGGAGCATGAATTGACAAACTCATTACCAATTGAAAGTAATACAAATCAACATGTACGATTTGATGAAAACCTAAATGCCGTAATCTGTTTTACCTAAATTTCTTCATAAACAGTTTAAATTACGATGATCCTCATGTAAACTTGAAGAAAATACCTAGTCAAGAAAAGAAAGAAAATGTATTACTGAGTACTGGAACAAATTGAGACTTTCTGAAGAATCCTTCCCTATTTACAAAAAACCACTGAATAAACTTTTAGGCATATGACATTGGAGAAGAAGTGGAAATAATCATAAAGAATTATGGACAAGGAGAATGTACTATTTTGGCACTAACAAATATTTATCTTTCCAAAACTAAATATTACCTTTACTCAACAGTTAAATATGCTATTTTTTTCTCCTTCATATTAAGCTAAATAATACCTTTCTATACAGAAACATCGTTACAATGGATTAAAATTATTAATGATGAAAAAAAAATTTAAGCATAAAATTAGTTACTGTAAATAGAAATGCATAAAATTAATTACTGTAATTAGAAATGAAAAGTAATGAATTTTTTACAGCATTAACACATGAATCTATTGACAAAGAAGAAAATGAAAAGGAAGATGACGATACATGTAAAGCAAAATTAATTGCAAGCAAACAGCAACGGATATTATCTCATACCAATCAAAATGAACAAGTAAATACAAAAAATAAATCAAAAAATGAAAAATTAACAAAGAATTCTGAAACAAAAAATAGAATATCAAAATCAGCAATGAAGTTGAATGAAACACAAAAAACTCAACCAAGTACGCATTCGTCACTATCGGCAAAAATGAGATATGCAAGAAATAATACTACGAGAAACACAGATTGCTATACAACCCAGAAGCTAGAAGATCAAAAACAAACCAACTTGCAGAAACAAAAGTTAACTTCTCCATCACTTATTTTATCTGAAAAAAACACGCAACCACTTGTAACGCCCCGTAAAAGTATGCAACTATCTACTCCGTCTTTTGAACGAAAAAGTAGTTCAAAATATAACATCCTCTCACCTCAAATTTTTAATTCTCAATCAAAAGCAACTACGAACGACACTACAAAACTACCAAATCCTCATGAGGTAAGTAAAAATTCATTTAAAACTGATTTATAATAAACGTTAGAAACAAAACAGATGACGACAATAAATCACGATCTTACCAGTGTTATTGCAGAACGTAATTTTTACAACAGTACTCTCTTCTACGCTATTATATGCATTAATTTTTCGTAATTAATTATAAAAGTGAGCCTGACACTGATATATACTTAGATTAAATGCTGCTATAAATAAGAGTCTCGAATGACAAGATTAAAAAATAGTTGCAGTCGTAGTTCATAATTCACGAAACAATTAGCACAAAATGATTTGAGAAGATAAGTCACAAAACCAAGGAAGTTCTGATTTTCAGCCATCACTCACCAAAAACATTTCAACGCGATTAATAAATGAGGAGGGAGTCTCACAGTATGTTTGAAGTAAAGAAAACAACCTCCAATTTATAATGCATTTGGAAAATACAAGTTTAAGTAGTCACATATAACCTTCTTTACTACGTTTTCTAGAAAGTTCAAGAATGGAAAAGTAGACGGAATGTATGCGAGAACTACCGTCACATTCCAGAGTTTAGTTTAGAATATATCGTGCTAGCTTTTGTTCTTCTTTATCGAATATATTGGTTATTTAATACTAATAGTAATGATAAATAAAAGTTCACGCAGTACATAGCACTAATTGTTAGTCCGTGATAAGAGAACAAAGAATCAATAAGTATTATTTCTAGAACGAAATCACGAACTGAAAGTCAGCTATACTTTAACAAAGCACCAACTTCATTGTACTGTGAGCAAAAATCACTATTCCATTCAAAAGTAGCGGAACAAATTCAATTATAAACATACAAGGTCTCACACTCATATGCATAGATCTTTCTTGCCTTATGCTCTTATATTTGCATACTTCCCGAAGCCAAATGATCTTATGATAACAAGACAAAGACTGCATCATTCAAACAATGTTGATCACTCAGATAAATTTCAAGTAATCATATTCCGTTTAAGCTACTCAACATATTCATCGTTTCATCTGGCTACATTCCTTATCATTTCTACTGTTTATAGAAATCACATCGAACACTGTACACTGAGTGACTATAAATAACTAGAACAAGAAACAGATACTTCATAGTTTCGAGAAATAATATGGATTTTCATTTATCAATTGCAGTTTGAAAATCAGACACACAAGCATGATAAAGAATCGAAACATAAGACGAATAAACTTCAAAATGAATCAGAATATGACATTTTAATTCTCGTTTTAATTTTATCTTCCAAAGAGGAAGGAGATTTCTGTGTAATTTCAACATTTGAGAACAAAATAATAGACAACTTGCAATTATTTAGACTTAAGCCGTTGAGATACTGAATTTTGCAATTTCATCACCATTTGCTTTTGACTCTCTTGCCTTGCTGCAGCATCTTCCATTGTTTTTTCTAATCGTTTTCTTCAACAGAAACACTTTTTACAGTCTCATCAATGAATACTTCTTAATATTAGAAACAGATCGACTAAAACTTTCTTAAAAACTAAGTAGATGAATTTTCGATGTTTGTAAAACAATGAGAATTCAATTACTTGACTTTTAAGAAAAATCATTCAAAAATCCTATAGGCTGTAACTTCAACATCACCAAGAAATGAAAAGAGAACCTCACGATAAACTAACTGATCTCTGAATGTAAACTATTCATAATATTCGCAAATATCTGACTCCTTACAAGAGCACAATATAAAAGTCATTTCCTACGACAGCACTTATTGTTCTTTTTAGTTACCTTTTAATGAAATTTTGGAATTTAAACGTTTTCATTTCCACCCAAAGTTACCGGTTACAAAATCTTCAATCATCACTAATAAGAAAAAGTGATTCTAAAAGTTTTATAATTTTAAATTTACTTAACTCGTTAAAATCTATCAAAAACTAAGAACTAAATATGGCAAATCATACATTTCTGCTGTAATATAGTTTAAACGTTTTTCAACATTCTGCTTTGCTTCTACAATATCTTGCTTAACCAGTACAGGACCAATCAATTTAAACACTTTCGCATCGTCTTCTAAAAGATCAAGTTCCTGAAATAATTATAGTCAAAACCCTTTCTGGAACCTGTTTTTCTATTCTCCTGTTATAGCATTTTGTGATTCGCTTCTTATCGTAATCATGAAACAAACCATAAAAAATTTGATTTGCAGTACATTCTTAATTCTTAGCAAAGACATTCACCAGCTTTTTAACTTGATAACTGCTCATGAATATTAAGAACATTGATTCAGTGCTAATTTTTTATTAGATTAATTCCAAAGTCATTCAAAAAAGAATTTTAAATAAAAACGTACAGTCTTCACCAATTTGTTCTCTGTTAATTGACCTTCAAGCTGCTGCCGATTTTGCATATTTTTTTCGCGATCTAAAGATGAGAACACGAGAACTATGCAATTCCGAAAATTGCCAATGTATTTGCTGACAGGAATAGAGAACTTATAGCAATAAACATGATGTTCAGTGATGAGAAACCAAACGCAAACACTACAAGGCATTTGCTTGACTCAAACGCAAAATTCTATCAAATTAACAAACCCTTCTCGAGCTGTTTGTATTTTGCAAGCTCCTCCTCAAACTTTTTCATTTCCAGATCACTCATTGCGCGTTTTAAAGAAAACTAACTTCTCACTAAAACAGAAAAGTCAAGTATAACAATTATATATAAATCTATTAATCAGCTCATATTAAGATCTTTTCACTGCATTTCACCTTGGAAATGAATCAAGTATTTAAAGTTTTAGAAGTAGATAACTTTCTAAAAGCCAAATATTTGAAAAAAGAGATCCCACATGCGCTAGTATTTAATAAAACATTAGATTTCAATAAAATTTACAGCAAAAACAAAGAGACTTTGCATATAAATTTGAAAAAACATAAATTGTGCTGAGCAGTAAATAAAGGAAATGACTGAGAGAATTTTAAAAAATAAGGCAAAAAAATGAAATGATGACCAGAAAGAGCAATAGAAAGCAATAAGAAATAAGCTAAATTCCATTGCATTAAATGCGACTATAAAAGTCAGGAACATATGTTTAGGTACAATAATTCTCAATTTTTCAAAAAATAATAATGTCCAGATGACACAATAATGGATAAAGCTTGATGAGATAAATTTCAAAGATTTCCATGAAAGAAAGACTTCCATATTATTTTTTTACAAATCAAAGAAGAGCTAAAATAAAGCAAAAAACAAAAAAACAAAACAATAACAACACTGTACAATTTCTATCCTGAAGAATAGATCTAATCTTTAAAAAAAGAAAGAAAAAACCGAATTTCATTGAGACACAAAATCCTACAAAGTGAACTAGAGTTACTCTACATAAGAGTCTAGTTTGGTCTGAAACAAATTTTAAAATATCACTACATTTTAAATATGTGAAACCTACTAATATAAGGGAAACTTGACGTACTAACCACTAAATTTTGAGAGATTTAGTCATTTTATCAACTTCCTACAAAGTTTGGAAGACTATATATAACGCTCTGAGGTAATAAATTGTGTTAATGAAATAACTTGTCTAATTAAAAAGTCTACGACGTGCACTTTCTTCCCCTTTATATTGCGGATAGCGTGTTTTCAAACCAATAGGTGAATCACTTTCAATAATTTGTCCACGACGGCGCTGCTCTTCTCGATTTGGCATATTTACTTCCCAATAATGTTCTGGTGTAGTTGGTTCTTTTACTGCATCTCTGTGTTTACTTACCTAAAATGTAAATCAAATTTGTGATTCAATAATAACAACTTATCTTTGCGTAATCACTAAAACTAACTGTTTGAATTGAAAATTTTGAGCTGTAAACGTTAAATTACTAAGTACAAAAACCTTTTCAATTTTCAAATACTTGAAAGAGTTTAAAACATTTCAATTTTCTAATTTATGCTCAAAAGGTCAAGTGAAACTGAAGTCTTTAAATATCATTTTTATGAGTTTATGTATTAATAAAAAGACATGACTTTGTTGTGACTTATCTATTTCCACACATGAAACATGACTTGAGTGATGAACAAAATTCAAAACTCACCTGGTCAATTCGTTTATTGCGTTCATCTTCGTCTAACCCTAAAGCTTCATAATAATCTGTACAACATGGACAATCAAAGCCATGCAACAACTGCCGTTCGCTTTTTTTCCTTCGAACCTGACCGTGATCATTGAAACGTGACGATAGTTCATTAACTTCATACTTTCGATCAACTTGTTGAAACGTTGGTGACGACATCACTTTCAATAGAGAACGTGTGTGCTGTGATTCTGAAGATTTAAAAAAATTGCTGACGACACTGCTTCCCCTTAATGCATCAGCAAGCGATACTTTTTTCAATACTGAATCTTGTGATGGTTTACGAGGAGATGGTGCTGAAGAAAGGAAAGAATCAGTAGACAGAGAAGAGAACAGGTCAGATTCACTATTTCTCCGTTCATGCACAATTTCACATTCCGGCGATAAAGTTTGATCCGATAAAATCGAAGTTTCTATCATCGTATGTTTTGATGATAACTCTTGAGACGAGTTTTTTAGATGAGTTTCATCGCTAGATACTACAATACCACTTGATAACTTGTTATATTTTTTTGCTCTGCAGATCTGAAAATCCGATAAAACCTGAGATGAAGTTTCAAGATTTCCTGTTGACCTTAGTGCTAAACTATACTCATTAAGACACTCTTGCCGATTCTTCTTTTTCATATTTGACGTTGTCAACTTGCTCACTTTCTTCATTGGTAGTCTACGTGCTTTCCTGACAGGTGAGCAGAATTCTTCGAAGTCTGTTTTTTTTAATGGAGAATCTGAATTAATTTCTCTGATACGCTCACTTCCATTTGCATTATTTGATCTTGATTTCGCTTGTGCACCAGATTTCATAAGCCAAGCGTCTAGAGTATTGTTAGACTTGTTTACTGACTGTTTTCTTGCTTGTGATTTCAATGGAATGAGCCAATTATCTAGGGTATGATGAGATCTTATCGATAACTCCTGTTCCGCGGATGAAGAAAATTTCTGAGATAATGGCGGCTGCGTAGGAAGAAGAGGCGATCTATTAGGTGAACTTCCTTTCTGGGTTTCAAGAATAACCATTTTGCAGGACTGTGAAGATTTCGGTGGTGTCAAAGTATGATTAGTTCCATCAAAAATACCACTCGAATTTTCCTTTCCTTTGAAATCCATTCTCAATCCTTTTTGAAAGATAGCTTCTCCATTTTCAATATCTATAGGAAATTCTGTAATTTGTGAAGACTTGTCAGTATGATTGGAAAAAGACGGCGGTAAAGTGACATCTAAACTGTAATCTTCTGTGCACTGAGAATTGAACTCAGATCCAGCAGAGTGTCTAGAAGTTGATGATGAATCTGTAGAAATATATGATCTAAGACTGGAATCCATGAAATATTTATTTCTAGAAATGTAAGATACCAGATACCAGATATTTCGTGATGGTAACAAATCCAATTGCACATCACATTGTGTTAATCTGCAAATAATCAGGTTGATTTCTTAGTGATTACCGACTATAACATCATGCCTTATCTACACATATAAATGGTTTATTTGTACCTAAAAAGTCGCTTTGAAGGTAGATATTTATTCCCGAATCAAGAAATACCACTATAAAACAATAAGATAAGCTAGCAAAACTTCGCGAACTTATAGTCTTAATAAATATTAATTGTACCAACAATTAACAAAACAGCTGCTGACCATTAAAAAATATTGAAAAAGCAATTTCGGTAAAAAGGTACTTTTCGGAAAATTTTTATAGAAATTTATTTTACTAAAACTTTGTCAATATAAACTTCCATTTATTCTCGATATCTTTTGTTTCCTCGTTTCATATGTTCTCAAGAAAATTGCTTTATAGAAAATGATATCCAGTTTGGTTCCTCAACCAGTATATGCAGCATTGAAGAGTGGTACTTTTATGGATAATATTAATGCTTTTGATTCTGAACATATCAGACCATTTTTGCCATCATTTTTGCTTTATTCATTTTCACAGCCGTATAACAATTCCGATGCATCATTAGTAAGTTTTAATAACCACTGTTCTCTTGCCGTTCATTGATTTTTATTTTTAAAAATAATAATAGATTTTTAAATGCAGTTTTCCAATTTATTGAATTGAACTAGTTTCCATTCCCTGAATTAGTGTTAAAAATAAATAATCCTGTCATATGAATATCTGTTTCGAACAATATTCATGTCAGATCTATTTTACATGCAGACCTGTATTTTTAGTTCTCTATAGCCTTCAATCAACATGTATAAAATACAACGTTGTAAAACGATGATGCCTGATTATTGCTATAGACTTGTTATGAACCAATAAGTCACAGTTTTGTAAATTTGTGATTCCGAAAAATTGTGTCTCAATATTTTTCAGCAATTCATATTTTAAGGATGAACTTCGACGTCGTTTATTGGACTTTCCCCAGTGCAATACATTGCTTGATATTGTGAATGCCGATGTATCAGCACTGAAACAAGATTTAATCAAAGCAACAAGAGAAGATTTGGAAAGTATCTGTAAATTAGAGTTTGAAACGGCATCACCACAGATGAAACTTGAAATTGTTGCGTTTGCACTCAGTCGAAGTAAGAGTTTTTTTTAAGCTTGCTTGTATTTATTTGAAACAAAACTAAGTCTGTCTTCAACTAGTTTATAAGTTCATAACGAGTTTGTTAAACACTGAACTTCGCCTCCAATCCTCAAATGTGAGATTCTCAGGTAAGTTCAACTAAAATCATTCCTAAGTATTCATAATGTAAATTTGGATTAATGGCAAAAAATAACCGTAGTTTTTGCTCATAAAAAATTGATAATTGGCTCTTTTTTATAATAGAAAAGTGGTGACAGTCAGCTAATAAGTGTCAATTATCTCTTCATCTAAGCTTTATTTTATAATTTTAGATGTAGTGAATATATTTTAGTACGATTTTTGTGTGAGAGACTTTGCTGTCATTTGTTGCATAATGATTTTTGCATGAATCTTTTCATTTCATACTTTTCAGTTTGGTTATTGGATGCTTTATAACTTAAGACAAGTCAGATATCTTAAATTTTAACTGAATTACATTGTTTTCATCAGAAATTTCTTCTTATTGTTTGATAACGATTGTTGTCTGTCCATTTGTAATGCGCAATTTCAGTCTTCAATAATCCAATCAAAATTCCAGTCGATTTCTTAAATTTTATTGTTTGATGCATTCAGAGCTGTTCATTCTTGAAGTTAGTTCTAATTGCTGTTTTAAATCAAGATTGCTTAATAAAATAATTTTAATGATTTATCATGGTTTTTCAGTGATGAAAAACAAAAGTGGTGTTATGAATTTTGATCTCTTTGATCGGGAATCACTATTAGAAGAAGTTATATGTGCCATGACTGTATGCACTTACTATATGCCAGATCGTTTTAATCCTACTTCAATAATCCCATGTTTATTACCGCTACCTAATTCTGTGACTATCATAACTTTGGTGGGTTTTTCAGTTCTTCAAGTTGTCGAAAAATATTTTCATCTGTTAAAAAATCGAGATCTTTTTATCAGGCTTAGTAGTGAAGTATCTTACTTTCCTCGATTTTTGACAGTATTTTCTATACTAGGCTTATTTTCCAAAAAAGAATATCGTTTCTGCTACCATACTAGAGAAATCAGTTTCAGTTACTGTGTAATGTACCTGATTCGTTAGAACCAACGATAGAATATTTGTTGAGAGCATCATTGCCAGATGACGATGGTTTGGGTAAAAGCCGAAACAATTTACTCTTAAAAGTAAGCTTATCAATTATTTAATCATTGTTCAGTGAAAAGTTGTGGCGTTCATTATTAAAATCTTCAATGCTTCAGAAATATTGTAAGCAAAATCTGTTAATCAGGCTTACTAATGAAGCATCTATGTTTCTTGAGTTTTGTCAGCACGATAACAGCGGGCTGTAAAATGGGTAAATGATAAAACAGTTTTATAAGTTTTATGTTTAAATATTCGCGTTCGTCTGCTCCTTTCATTTGTTACATATTGTATTCTTGACATTTAGTTCAGGATTTTTGTTGACTGATTCAGTCTGTGACAAAAAATATGTCTTCCGAACTGTTATTGGTTTCTAGGATGTGTCTTTGTTATGAGCTATTATTAAATTAACTAATTTTTTAGACTTTTAATGCATTTGAGATTCTGATAATGAGCTAATACAACGTATTTCATTAAATCTAATATTATTTCGGTTTTGCATATGATAATTACTATTCTTCGCTTACTTTTCTCTTCCTTTTTTTACGATTTCTAAGATTTATAGTTGATTAATATAATGTTGCTGAGTTATTTTAGTTACTGTCCATGGATCCCTTCTTAGTTGAGCCAAGTATCAACGAATTATTGGATAAAAACAAAGCAAGTGATAATAGTTTGGCATTGACGATAATGTGTGTTTGTTTGAATAGTACTCAGCTGATAAATAATTTGCTTTGCGCGTTACTAAATAAACGTTCTTTGGCTGTTTTCATCCAGCGATCTTCTAACAAACCGGCTGTGAAACTTCTGCACGATCGTATTTCTGAGGCAGTCAGTGCGTATTTATCAAGGTTTGTACTGTTTTTAAATTGAAACATAGTTAATCTCACTATATTTTTACCTAGCAGGGAATAACTAAATTTTCCGCTTCTAGAGCTCTCAAAATGCTGAATCTGACACGTTGTATGGGTAAAACTCAATGTTTTCATTATTATTTTGTTTTAAAGAAATGTCATATTAATTATGTTCAGCTCTTTCTTCTAGGTTTTCCTTTTTGCTGATCCTGTTTTCTAAGATGTGCCGTTCTGTGACATAGTTTTGTGATAAATTGTCAGGGAAATCTCCCCAATAAAATTTATTGCAAAACTAATAAAGTTAAATTCAAAATGTTTAAAATTAAATGCATAATCTATGAATTTTTTACTGCAGTGAAACATGTGATGGCATGGAAGCTGCTCTGGCTCAGTTATTAGCAGTTCTTCGAATCAATGCTGGAATTCGTTTGAGTTATGATGAGACAAAATCCTGGTTGTTATTCCTTACTCGCACAGAATTAGATGATGATCAATATGTAATGACTGCATTGTCAGTCATCATTGCTTGCCCTCAGTTAATCCCGTATGTTTTTGTTCATTCATTCAGTCACTTATCGATATATGCATCATTAGTTTCGAGTCATAGTAATTTCAATTAACTTGGAAAAAATATTGGTGAACTTTTCAAACTTTAATTTAGACTAACTAGTTTTTCTCTAAATTTTAAAATAGTTTTACTATTTTGGTTCAGTAGTATTTTGTAAGTCGCAGCACAAGATAAAAAGAAAGGCAGCATCATTGTATTCATCGAAACATTGATTTCCAAGGATGCATCTCGGTGATGAAAAAGAAGTTGAAGCTGCAATTATAGCATTTTTGGATTGGCTTAAACAGCGTGCATCATCTAATGCTTCTCCAGAATTACAGCAGTTCTTTATTTTACTCTCAATCCATTTGCTTGCGGGGCAAAGCGAACAACTTGCTACTCTTGTTTCCAGTGTTCTCTCTTTGAAAGTTATTTTTTATGCTCTTCTAAGCAGATTCATTCGACTGTAACACTTGAAATTGATATTGAATTATTTGTATAATTTTGCTTAAGGTTACTGTCAATGTTCGAAATCTCACGACATTGAAGAATCTGTTTTTACGTCACGCATTGACTGAAAGGGATATAGTTGAACGAGCTTCACAAATGCAGGTCACTCGTTCTCTCAATTCTCACCATCAAGGTTTTCTACCCGCTCACTGTATTACTCAACTTCTCTCAACTAATTCGTTCTCGAAACATTCGGTTCCTATTCAGGTCTGGTACTGTTTTTGCTATTTCAAAATCCTTGGGATTAAAAGCGAAATTATTTTTTAATTGATATTGACAGTAGTTTTTCAGTATTTTGTTAATCTTCTTTGAGCACAATAAATATTTTTCCTAAGCCTGATATCTTCATTATTATTAGTTGTTTATCCATGGTTTTACTTCTTGATGCTAAATGGAGGGAAGATTAAATGAAGCATGAAATTTACATATTTATTTGTAGTATTCATTAATTTTCAAAAATCTAATTTTTTCCAAACTTTTTGCGAAATTTTTTTAATTGTACATTTTTTAATTCAAAAAATCAGTTTGAAAAAAAGGAAAATTTTTCCAAAAGGCTTTAAAAATTATGAAGTAGTTATAGTCTTTGGTTTTTATTTACAGAATTGGATTTGTGAACAAATCCTGAACTGCACAACACCATTACATCCTGTGATAACGGATTTGTTGAATTCATTTGCTACCAGCTGTTTTACTGCTACTGAATTGAGTTTACCGAATCAACCGCTTTCTGAAGAATTCATTTTGGTATTGCGAAAGTTTCCTAGTTATTAATATTGGAGATTAAAAGACTCGCGTGCAGTTATGAAGAGCCTTATTCCATCTAAAATATAAGCTATATTCATTTTTTCCACTTTTCATCTGATTTTTGTCTATCATATTTAGTCGCTTGTTAGTTCAAAATTCTGTTAAGAAAATTTGGTTTCTTCTAATCACTTCCGATCGTTTGAAATTTAAATTATTCACGTAAATAGAAACCAGTCATATTATGGGACCTTTGTAGTAATCCCTCCTCATTGAAAAATTAGTTTCTCAGCACACGTGTCGTGTCATTTTTGCGAGTGAGAAAGGTGAAATGAGTTTTGAATATCTTGCATTCTAAAAATAGGATAGCAAAGATCATCATATTTTTTGGTTTTTAGTAGAATCAAGATTTATTTTACTTATTGAGATATTTAGTGTGGCATCTTTATACTTCGGAGCGAAAAAAAAATTGTTAGAAGTCTTTGAGTCGTCCACAAACTTTTTCAGGACTTGTTTAGTGGTGAAATTATGGATAAAAATAAAATGGTTGCACGTTTGCTCACATTCTATTTCCTTCTTTGTTATCGGAGAAGCTTCGAGAAACAGACAACGAAAAATGTCGTGTACTATTATAGGTATTTCTACCCTTTTTAGTAATTCAGTACTTTTCATACTTTTGAACTATAAAATTTTTTCGCGCAGTTATCAGAGTAAATTTGTTAATAAATTTCGTGAGCATTGAATTATGGTTGTTCAAGATGTGTATGAGAATTTAGCTTAAAAACGCTTTCAGAAGCATTTGCAGTCATCTGATTTTATCACTTATTATTTTGATTTTGACATGTTTCCGATTTCTTTAGCTCCGAACTATAGATTTTCAAGTTATTATTTACAAATATGGAACTTTTGTAGTAGTAAAGTTGAAGCGGTCTTACCTGTGAGACTCTTGTTATCTGTTGTTGATGCTCGGCCGGAACAGTTTCGCACTCTTCGTTCACCACTAGTTCTTTTGTGCGGTCAGTATTATCCTTATATGTTTCCAGCTGTTGGTTCATCACTATTAAGCATGGATTATGAACTGAATAATCGAGATTGCAAAAGCAATGCATAGTAAGCAATTATGGTGTTTTAACCAGCTCCATTTATCTTAAATGAGATTGTTTCTTATTACTGTAATGGTAATTTCGTGTTAATTGCTCCTGAGCAATTATTACAGAATTCTGAATCTTTAAGTACTGTTAGTTCAAATAAGTCATTTCGATCAAAACGTTAACTGATAATAAACCTAAAGGAATGATAAATTATGTTAAGCAAGGACAGTTCGTTGTCAGTGGATCTTCTTTTCAAAGTTTTCAACGAAATCAACGAAAATCCCGGTCATTCGTTGCGTTACATGCGTTTACTTTTTAAAAGTCCACTTCGTATACAATTGCAAGCAAAAAATGCTATTATACATGCAATGGCTGTTGCCTTAAATTCCCCAACTCCTATACGCTTTGCGAAAGGAGCTGTAGCAATTTGGAAACGATTAGAAAACATTATTCCGAGATCGCTTTGCGAGGTTTGTTTTCCTTCACATTATTTTTTCGTGGAAGAGGTCTTAATGGTAATGGGTTCCTTTTTACCTTTTAAGAGTGATATTTTTTGATTTTTTAATAATATTTTTAATATTTCCTGTACAGATATACAGTAAGTACTCTATTGCTTGTTAGCAGTGTTCGTTTTTGTCATATCTGCTTTTGTTGAGTAAATTCATATTTATATAGAACTCGCTTTCTTATTTGGATTTTTTGTGCAATCTAGTATCACTCCATAATCCTAATTTTGGATTTAATTTGTTTTCTGCCTTCTTAGTTTTTAAAATTTTCAGTCCACTGTTATGGCATGGTGTACCGATAAACTAAATCATGACATGCTGGTTGAGCAGCCATTGTTTTTGTTTCGATGTGATGAACGATTATTTGAAAATGAGATTTTATTTCCATGTTATTTACGGATTTTGTCATTTTATTTGTCCGCTAGTCGAGCTTGTTTATTACAGAAATTGCATAATAATCCGGGAGAAAAGTATTACTTATAGTTTCGAGTTATTCATAATTTTAACCTTGGGTAATTTATCAAAATATTTATCGTAGTTGATGATTTTCTGATTATACGCTTTTAAATTAGGTCACCATTATTTATAGAGAAGAACAGCGAGCAGAACGCGAAGAGTTAACGCGCTCATTAATTGGTGCTCAGGATTCCGCAACTGTGCAGATTTTGCTGGAGATATGTGAACGCTACAATAACTCCAATGTTCATCGCCTTTGCTGCGCATTTATACATCAAATGTTCATTGCTGATCCAGTCCTGTCCAAACTGGTTCACTTTCAGGTTGTGATTGATCATAATTTTCAAACTACAAAATTTTTTTAACATTATGGTAAAAAAACCTCCAAATTAATAAATTTTTCTAGTTAATCCGGAAAACATCCGAAGAAAATTTTTTGGTGGGAGTGATGAACATTTCCCAGTATATTGCTGTTTGAAATATTAAAACCATTTTGTAGTTCAATCCCTGTAAGTGAATTGCGTGATTATTTCTAATAATCATCTTTCTTTATTTCGACGATTTGATGCCTCAACTGTCACTAAAAATTTATTAATCATAATGACTTTGTAAATTGTTGCAAGTTTGTCTATTAAAATGATTTGTTAATTTACAGGGTTACTCTCTTAATTTGATTCCACTTGCCGTGCGAGAAATACCATCAATGCACATATGTCTGGAATTCGTTCATGAAATTCTAGCATTATCTGATATGTCGAAGCGTGTATTTGCTATTGTTCTCATTGCAGAACTAGCACTACAAGTATTCATTTAAAATCATGAACTTATGTAGGCTTCCAGAATCTCATCACTACACACTGTAGTAACTTTTGTTCTAGTTGTAATATTTATATGTTTTAATCACTAATAATGTTTTAATTTCAGTACAAAATAGAATCCTCATTCATTCGAGTGGAATTGGTGCTAGATGTGTTGACTACTTTATCGCGTGCTGTGAGTGCTACTGAAAATTTGGTGCTTTTGTCGAAAACTGCACCATCTTTAGGTCGAATGATGTCGATTTTTCCTCAGATATCAGCAGATATAGCAAATCTTCTGATACGTACTTCTGCTGTTGCAGTTTCACGAATGGCTCTTTCAGCAACTGTGCTGAAGACTGAATCATGTTTGGAAAGGCGTCTGATCACATTAATTGGCAATATTCTTGCTCAGGAAGCATCTGAAGTAGCCTTTCTTTCAGCGAAGTCATAGAAGGCGATAAATGATTTTTATTGCTCTAGTTTTATACCCTTTGATGTTTTTAAAATACATGTTTTGACTTTACTTACATATCAATATTGATTTATTATTTCTGGTAATGTTTTATTTAAATTTCTCCAAATGATTCAGGAAAGAAAAACTTCAGTTTGTATTTGAAACAAACCTGGTGAAAAAATCATATAGTGAACAATTTTCAACTGGTGAATATAATAAATACTTAGGACATTTGTTTATATGACAGGATATAGTGTAATATAGTTTTCATATCATTGCGTTTTCCACAAATGCAAATATTATTGGTATGATGTGTGGAAGTAATTACGGCTAGGATTTTTTAAATATACTTTTCTGATAAATTTCTCTGGACTTTTTTTTAACGTTTCGAAAGGCATTGGCATACGTATTTCAAAATTAACGAAATTTGTTGTGAAAAATTTTCGTCAGGTTTATTGTTGTACTATCCTATTTTTTATTATTTTGCATGATGTTTGCTGTCTCTACGTACGAGTGTTTCTGAGGTTTCTGCGTTACAATGAAGCTAATAATTTAAGCTTGTGTGCTTCAATATTTATGATGGCAAAAATTTTAGCAAAGATCATTTCTGGTTTTTATAAGGAGTCAAATTTGCATCATCTTCTCGGTTTTTTATCGTTCATGGCGGGCTGCATTTTTTTGCTCTAAGTTTACAATTATATTCTTCGAACATAAAGTTGAAGTTGTGACTGTTTAAACTAGAAAGGTTTGCGAATTTCCGATATATTGCTACCAATATGTTTCAGAAAAGTAAAATTAGTAGATGAATAAACCGCTGGCACGAACCTGTTAGGTATGATGTGCGACATCTGGTTTTTTCAAACAAGTACAATTAGAAATTGTGCTGTTGTGGAAATCATTTTATTTTATCCAAATGAAAATAAACTCTCATTCTGTATAGAATTTTGCGTGAATAGGGAATCGGTCATTCAGCTCAAATATTCAAAAATATTTGTTAGACCTTGTCGAAATAATTTTCCCTCATAAAATTTTCTTCAGTGATCGCAGAAGTATTTGAGTTGTAGAGATTATTAACCATTTCGTAGTTACAACTTCAAACAATTTTTTCAAATTTTATTATATTGTTTTCTTTCCTTTGAAAATTGTTTTTTTAATGATCAATGAGACTAAATACAATCAGTTAAGAGAAATTTTTTACGAGAAAATTAATTTCAGGTATCGATGTCGATTTGTGTACATGCGTCATTCCTTGATATCAGACTTCGTGATAGCTCGGAGTCGCCACCAATAATTTGATCAATATCAATTTCAGAGTAGAAATTGAAATTTGATGTAAGAAATGACCCTGGTACCGCGGGTTCATAGTAGTCGTACTCGAGGTCATTCTCTGTATTAAATGATGACGATGAATGCCCGTCATTTCGTGGTGTGATTTGTGGTGAGTGGGTTGATCGCGAACTCCAAAATATACCTGAAAATAAAATATGATTGTAAATGTGGTATGAATTTTCAAAAAGTTGTTGGAAATTATATGATTTCAAAATGTCTTAGAAATGAGGTGGGGAGGGTGAAGGATGGGTAACGGAAGTAGGCCTTTTTTTTCGTTACCTGTGACCTGTGATATGACCTATTTTACATATGGAAAGTGTATAAGTTATATTTTTTGATTCTCTTTCTTGTAACGAAAACTACGCTAAAAGATGAAATTACACGCAGCAAGAATTGACTGTGGCATTGAATAAGCAGTCTTTAATACTTCAAATTGCATTCACAAAGTTCACGACAAAATTCATTATTAACCAAAACCTTACAAGTCATTACTTTTGTAGCAAATGTTGATTTCAAAGTTCTTCAGTGAAGTACAATATTTTGTACAAAAATGTATGTTATAAAAATTACATAGTTTAAAAGTAACCTCTGTATCGCGGATAACGTGGAGTTGAGCAAGCAGAAAGCTGTATGCCGATAGAACGTTTCGTGACAACATTTGGATTCGACGGAATTTCCGTAATATCCGTTTCTTGGGATCGTATCATATTGATATCGAATCTGAAAGAAATACCAAATTCAAGCATCAAAATTACTAACAAAAGTTAATAGTAATTTCAAAGTTGAAAAGAATTACCTTGACTCTCCTAATAATTTATGAACATATTGTTGTCGAGTTCGTCGAGTATCTTTTTTTTGTACAATTAGTATTGTAAGATGAGCGCATAGAAATGGTGGGAGTAATGTAATTACGATACAAAAAAAGGCTATTGATAGAAACCACCACATAGAATGTAGATTACGTGGATGAAGTGCGTGATCGTCTAAAAATCCTGATGTGATGCCTGGTAGGGCCATATCAGTTACTGCAATACAAACATGTTAAATCTTCAAAAACAAAAAAGAAACGTATAATTTGCAGATATTATTCTTAAATAAGGTTTTAAAAAAGTATTCTGAAACAAGTACTATAAACATATTTAGTTGTTAATTAAATGTATTAGTTATATTGCTATCAACAATTTCAGTTCAGTTTCAGTCAATACATAATTCCATCGTGAAAAATAAATATTTTCGGAGAATTCGAATATGAATTCTGTACCTTAACTATACTTTGATATCAAATCAGGAAGTAATTTCAAGCAGACTCTCTAAAGTACAGATAAGTATCTCACTGTGATGGTAGCACGTTACTATGTTCATCTATATGATTGCAAATTCAGAACTGAATGAATTTCAAGATTCAAGCATGAAAAATGTAAAAAGTTTTAAGTCAGCGCGATGATATCACTTGAATTTGAAAATTAACAATCAAAAATTAACATATTTTAGTAAATGGCTTATCAGGATGGAGTGTGTTTTTCTTTTGATGAATTGAATCTTAATTTTCCATTAAAGGGTATGGAGTGCAAAATTTTTCTTATTATTCAAAAAATGTGAGAAAGATTAAATTATGGAGATGCAATAGTGCAGTGTAAAATGACTTACTATTTTGCCACTCGAAGCTTATTTCTAACCCAGAATCAGTGCTTGAATACGAGTTGTTAATATCCATTAAAGAAATAACAAAGTAATCTTCATTAGCGAAAAACAAACTATCGTTAGGGACTACTTTTTGCGTTTCAGAATCATACACTAATTCCTGAAATGTGCGAGGAATGCTTAATTAACAAAGTAATTAAGTTTAATTCCTTCATACTCATTTCAGATATTCAAGCAAGTTTTCTGCAAAAAAAAGATAATAAATAATGAAAATTTAGCTTGAAATACAAAGTCCTTTTGCTGCTAATCCTTTTTAGTACTGAAAAATAGTAATTTAATCAATTCTAGTATTTTCATGATGTCAATCCATCAAATAGCTACTTCTAATTATAATCAAAATCGAAGAAAAATTTAATACGAACTTATCATAAGGTGTTGTGCAGTCAGTAAATTTTATACAAAACAAACCTCCTTTTTCCATCCACGATAAATTTTCATACGTAATTTGTTAATTACCAATGACGAATAAGTTAGTTTTAAATATAAAAATCTTCCAGATGGCTTTAATATCCAGTCTGTCATGTTTCCACACGTACGAGCAAAAAATCTACCCTTTTCGTTGCTAAGCAGACAACCACAGAGGCAGTTACTGTTACTTGTATTAATTGCTACAGTGCTTGTTTCTGAAACTTTAATTAGGACAATAATTGAGAATGTAGACGATAATTTCGGATTTCTCTTCAGATCATAATAGCTTTCCTTTGAAAATCTGCTCTAGTTAATCCCAAATGTAAGTGCGTAGCACTTACCTTTAAGTTTTAAAGTTTGAAAAATAATTAGTTTTTTGGAGAAATAACATTACAAACACTGACCGATACAGTGGCTGGTAAAACACATTTGTCTTTGAACAAATTCGCCTTTACATGAATTTCCTCCATTTTTAGGAATTGGCGAATCGCATAAGCGCCATCTTCTCTGTAAGCCATGACCACAAGTCACGGAACACGTGTTCCATGGAGACCATTCGCGCCAACCACCCTCAATTTGTCCTACTGTAAAATTACTTGAATAATTATTATTCATTATGACTGTTTTTGTAAAATACATCAGTGATATTTATTTTGCTCTTTGATCAACTAAGACAAGATTACTTTAGATCAAAACCATTAAACTAATTACAAAAAGTAGTCACCTTCATTTATTTGTATTCATTTACTGTACAACTCACAGCCAATTAAATTGTCAAAATTACTCAAATTATTTGCATGCAATGATTTACTAATAACAATCAGAAAGCTTATTATCTAGCACTACAAAACTTTTTCATAAGATTATTTATTGAGCTCATGCAGAAGAATACGCTTTCATCAGTAATAACTTTCATTGTCAAAAGCACTCAATCAATCAGATACTGTAATTATGAATTTCAGTACTACATTTGTTAATCCAAAGAGTAAGAAGGAAACTGTATTGCCCGTAAATAACTTGCAAAGATTCTCCTCTTCATTTTGCTTTCTTTCTGAAGAATTAACAAATAATAATTAATGATTATAACGTGAGTAACACATTATGAGTAGTTGTGATGACAATCCTTATTATTGCTATAATTATTATTTATTATTATTATTTATATTATCACTATTATTATAGTCTTGCGAAGCTGATTTTCAGTACAGAAAGGAAACAATAGAGCAAATAATTGCTTTTCTTGATTATATGCCATATGTCTTCGAATTTTTGCCGTTGAAAAATAAAATTTGCGCTTATTTCTTGTTTCATTCACACTTATACTAATAAAGTTTTCATTATCTTATCACAATAATGAATAAAATATTAAAAATTTAATTTAACAATTTGCTCATATATTTTTGGATTAAATTTTATCACAAATATTTGTATAAATTAATAGAAATGAAATTCTATTCCCAAAAAAAATCGTAAGAGAATATTTTTTTTAAAACTTAAAACTTAATTTTACACATTATATACACATAAAATTATAATGAATAAATTCAAATTATCACTTTGGACTCTTTTTTACGTGTCATTTATCTTCCATAACAATCTTCAGATTGATACGATTATCTAATATTCATCATCACCACGGTTTCAAGAAAACGTGGAAATTATAAAAGCCTTACAGCTACTGAATTTTTGTGAATACAAAAAGCATTAACACTTATGTCAATAAATAGAAAGAAAATAAATAACACAAACTTGAGTTAATTATTTGAAATTTGATATTAAAATTTGCAGTGGAACACTGAAATTATTTAAAAAATAAGCATTAAAAAGAGAAAAATTCGATAAGTAGCGCTCATTTTTACGTGCGTAACGCTTAATTACGCTGATTAAAAATTCACACAATGAACACTAACGTACTATTTTGGTTTTTCCACAGATCTAATTAATAAGCACAGAAATTAAAAACTTTTTTGCAAAAAAAGTTGATCCACAAGTATTGAATTTTTTTTAACTCACGAAAGCATGAAAAATATAATAAAATTATTCAATTAAGTAATTGATAATTTTTTGCGCTGAAAATTTATTTTCATAGAAAGATTAGTTAGTATACTATGAATGCTATAATTGTCTAGAAGCTTTTAAAAAGTAGTCGTAAGTCAATAAGAGAGAATTCACATTCATCTAAGCTAGACTTAATTATCTTTGTATGATATTATAATTAGATAAAGCATTCATTTCTCGTATTTGCATGTATTAGCAGTGAAAAATCTATACAGCCTTATTTAATTATCAAATCCATATTTGTTGTTCGCTCACAAAAACACGTCAGGTCACGCAGTTTCTACTGTTAAATTGCTTTTCATTGTCATTAATTTAAAAATGACTGCACAATTATAAAACCAAACTTAAGAACTCTTACTACTTTCTACTTGAACTCATATAATCAAGCTTGCATCTGAATGCTAGCAAATAACCGTTGTGCTTCAATATTTCTGGCATTTTTCGCATTATTAACATTTTTTGATCACATTTATTTGTAGAAAAATTACAAAAATATTTTCCTAAATTTGTGATAAATTTATAAAATATATGCATAAGTAACTAAAAGGTACAAAAAATTTGCCATTCTGGCATTAAAATTATATAAAATTAATTTTATGTCATTTTTACTCTGCAATTTGCTACTAACTTATAAATTAAAGACATAAGTAGCTAATAGTAGTCAAATTCGCTAATTAAAATACAGAAATAACAAAAAATTTTATGAATATATGTGCATCCATTTCTGCACACTAACTTTTATCTACTCTTTACTTATTAATATATGTTTGGTTCATTAAAATATGCATACTTATTCCAATATCACACAATGAAAAGTAAGAGTTACTCATTACTTACAAATATTGAATTTTTGAATTCTACGCAAGATGATATATTGCGTTACTTATTCGCAATTATTAATTATCGTTATGTTATGGCAAGCACTTCTGATGTCTCACATCCAAAATTATTTTTACTTATAATGCTATGAATTTTGTATTCATTTCCATCCAAATATCATTCTGCGCAAAAACTTACTGTGAATTTTTTAATAATTTTTTCAAAAAAATCATTTTTTAACTTTTTTGGACGATTATTAAAAGGTCAGACAACAATTTTTGAATATTTCAAAGCAAAATTAATTGTTAATCGAAAAGCATTATTTCTACTAGTATGTTCAGAAAAAAACTTACAAATTAGTAATGCTACTAAAACATATCGATTAATAATTTATTTATTAAATTTAAATATATTTATAAAAAATTTCGTGATGTATTCATTTATTGTTCAATTCTTCAAACTATAAACGATGGAATTACAAGTTATTAAATGAATACAAGTAAAAATAATTTCCTAAGTCAGTTTACCAAAACATTACAAATTACTTGATATCAAACCAAACTTTCTTTACTTATTTGAAATTGTAATTCATTATACATAATGCAATTTATAAGTTCATAAGCATACTTTAATTTAAATGAATTTCTATTTTGAATAAATATGATCAAACAGGAGAAGTTGAATTAAATAGTATTTGAGATGAATGAAGCTTATATGCAAATTTTGTTTCAAAGAGGTAATAAGCTATTGCGGACCTAATTACATTGTGCTATAATCTGCATGTAGACTAAAAGTAATTAGTAAGTATACGTGAAAGTAATAAATATATTTGTAAAGTGAAAAATGTAAGATAAGATAAACAATATTGTTTTTATTTAATTACTCGCTATTTAAGTGAGAGATAAATATACGGATGAATAGATATCTGTTTGAATAACACGATGAGTAGACAAAGAACGAGTTTGTCTATGAAGATATAATTAAGACTAGTCTTGATGAAAGATTCTAGAATGTTATGAAAACCATGTGGAGAATACGTTTTTCAAGCAAAAACAGCAATGTTATTGATAATCAGAACATGTATTATAATGATATTAATGTTAGTGATGATAGTTTACTGGTGCTTTAAGTTAAAACAGACAACCAAATAATTTTAGTCATTCATTTTTGCAAAGTTAAAATGCCACAAATATAAATGAAATAACGAAAATGAAATTTAAACACTATAAAAATTAATTTTTTGATTCTGATTTTTCACAGACTTTAGAAAAGTAGTCTTATGCAAATATATATATAAACTTTTACTAAAGCAAATATAGTTAATACTTAGAAAGTTTACTTACAGTTTTCTGCATATGCACACTTTAGGGACCATTCGTTGAATCGAGCGGTAGCTTTTTGTATTGATACAATTTGAAAACAGAATTGCGCGTAAATGATATCAAACTGATAACACGGCAATTCTAACGCTTGTTGAGATAAATCTGAAGTTATTGCAACTGAGAAGTATAGTATTTGAGTAATCTAAACATTCTTTCAAATCTTACCAGTTAAATGAATTGCACAAAAATTTACGCCTCACAGGCATTTACAAAGCAAATATTTGATACATCTTTTTTTTAATTATGGGAAATGAAAAATATTTCAAAAATTGAAATTTTCTAATTCTATTTTTTTAATTCTAAGAAAGTGATAATATATGTCGTATGTTGCGGATTTCGAGATACTTTCAGCTTATTCTCATTTGTCTTAAAACTGAGCTCAGTTATAGTTGTACATTGAGTTTAAATACTCAAATACTTAAATAATTGATTTCAGTACTTTTTCCGAATTAAGTAAACATTCAGGAGTTCTATATTATGCTACTTGGGCAATTTTTTATTTTTATCTTCGAAATCTATCTTTGCAAAATAGAGATATGTAAAAATTTCGAATTGAAGAAATTTAAACACTAAATAATCAATCAGACATTTACTTCTACTTCTTTTTGCTATCATTATTTAGCTAAGTTTTATTTTATTTTGGTAGAAATATATATTTGAGTGAAACGAACACGTTAATTTCAGAGAACACGTCTCTGAAAATACGTGGAGATAATGTATTGACTTTAACTACTTATATTTACTGTCAAATTTCTGACACGCTTTACTGAAAACGAAAAAGTTTAAATTTTTAAAATTTTATCAAAATTTTCAACAATCTCAAAGTTTTGATTAAATCGTATTATTTACTAACTGTTATAAGGCAAAAGTGAAATTGACACTTTTATAAAAATATTTGGAAAATTGTTAAAATTTGACACAATTCACGTGTATGCGTTTGAATGGATTTAATTAGAATCATACAACAATATGGGTTAAAGATCGGTCTGCACTGAAAAAATGAGAAGCAAATGAAGCGTGGAAAGACTAGGAATCATATTTGTGGCTGGGTAGATCAATTAATTCATTTATTCATCCATGTATTGATTAAATTGCTGATTGATTGATTGATTGATTTGTTAATTCATTCGTTCATTCATTCATTTTTAATTTATTCACTCATCCACTGAATCTATTTATTCGTCCAACTTAAATCTTTTTGCCTGACCAAAAGCATCCCTAAGAAACTACCAGTGAATTATTTTCCAGAAGCTCAAAGCAATCTTTAATCACTTTTCAAATGTGCACCAAGTCGACTAATTCTCCGCAAATCATTATCTAGTCTGTTTGCTTACTTCGACCTTGCAATCTTTTTCCCGCTCAAACGCATTCAATTCCTTCTCGCATAAATCTTTTTCTCGCGCAAATGTCGTTAGTTACCTTTAAGACTAATTTTCTTTTGATTTGTATCGTCTTACTACCTTCCAACTACCTCTGCCTCGCACGCAATTAGATAGATTAGTTTTTATCTTAGTTCAGTCTGAAAATTTGTACAACTTCACGTGCTTTAAGATCTCACCATACGTCATCTTAAATTCAAAAGTCTAAAAAAACTATTAAAAAAAGTGTTGGTAATAATAATTCAAAGTTTTATTGAAATTGTGTGCTAACCGATATCATATTCTTCTACGTAGTATGACTGCTCAAAGTTAAAACCTTCAGGAACAGCAAATATCCGCATCTTAAATTCCAGATTCGGGATGGCACAGGATAAGTTAGTCCACATAATTTTTAAGTAATCCAAGCAGTGAGGGAAAATGTGCGGTCTGGAAAGAAGAATCGAAATTTTCTCCGTTGGTGCGATTCTCAGCGTTTTGCTTACCTGAAATTTATGATAGATTAGCTTAAATCAAATTTTATTTAAGGAACAAAAATTCAAGCCACTTTTCTTTCATTTCTGTTTGAACACGAAGTTTGTTTCGATTTAATTTGATTGCCTAGCTTAAATAAGCTAATTTCTTAAAGTAAGAAGCTAGCTTATTAAGCTTAGCAATCAAATATTATTTGTCTTTCAAAAACGATGCAACTTGCCATAAAGTTCATTCTTTCCTGCAAAGCTTTCGTTATTTTTGATTGATAAATTTATGCAAATTACAAGTGATTTTGTCTCTTTTATCGAATAATTTTACATTTTCAAATATGAGCTAAAAAATTTTTTTTTCAGATCTGAGCTAAAATTTTTTTAAATCTGAGCTTCTATTCTAAAATAGTTCTCAAGAAAAAAAGAATCATGTGACTGCAGACAATAAACTTTTGCAGATTATTAGCTACCGATGTCTCGAGACATGCTCATGAAGTTCTTCTATCACTGATTTATTTTAAGGTACTAAAAATATGAATGCTAGAAATAAAAATTTAATACAACTCTTCTCAGTTGGAAATTTGAATATAAAATGCCACTCAAAAAATGCTTTTATGTAGTGGCCTTTAAAGGCAAGTATTAAACGTTATTTGCATGAATAAGTTTGCTGATTAAGTGCCAATGCTAAAATTGTTTTAAAATACATAAAATTATGAAAAAACTCAACGTTGCCTGAAAATAATTTTGTCCAGTTTTGATTTATTAAATATTCAAATCATTCGAAACACAATTTAGTACATTCATTTTTTAGCAGTAATCGCTTCAAAATACTTCCAAAGCTGACGGAGTAGTTATTAGTTGAATAATGCTTAACGCTTGAATTAAATGAACTTCCTCGCCTCCCTCCCATAAATTAGCAAAATAATAATGATAGAAGGAGTCGGAGTTCACTAGTATCTTCATTTCTTATGCATGGATAGAAATTTGATCGTTTTTCAGTTTTATGTTTGATATAGAAAGTAAGAATAATAAGTCTTAATTGATCAGTACATTTTTTAAAGTAATTTGATCCTCACTAGTCTTATTAAGGTAGATATAATGAAGATACTATTTAAAATTTGAGATCATAAGTGCTAACACTAATATTTCTGATGGGATGGATATCAGCAGGTTTAAGATTTGTATGACTTTGGATTTCATGATTATTTATTTATGCATTTGACTCCTATTAACAGAATATAACATTTATAAAAGTTTCAATCATAGCTACAAAAAAGAATCCTTTTATTTAAGTTATTTAATATAAGTAAAAGGAATAATAGTTTAGAAGAATCGAACTTGAATATTATAAAAGCTCAGCGATAAAAAAATTTTATAATTAAATTCTGCTGCATTGGCTTACAAAACTTTCGTTGCGTAAACAGATCTCACATTTGAATATACCAGTTGATTCTTTGAGCGATCTGATGAATATCAGATAAAATTGCTCTTTATGTATTTAGCAGGCATCCGCAATAAAAGCTTAATAAATCAAAACTGATCACAAAAATTTGGTATAAGTTTTAAGCATGACCAACCTGAATAATCGAGTCACCATTGATAAGAGCTATCCGGTAAATGCCCGGAAGACAAAAATGGTAACATGAAAATGTTATTGACTTCTTGTATGGTACCTCAAGTTCGTTCGTAAATTTGAGATCATTCTCTTTTTTGCTATTTATTTCTAGACTAAACTGTAATCGAACAGTTAAATTTAATTCAGTACAAAAATAATTATGATTAAAGTCAATCTGTAATGATTTACAAGGAATTGGATCTTTCGGTACGTTCCAAAATTCTTGGCTTGAAATAACAGCAAATTTTGTTATTAACTTGTTATCAATTAGCAGTTCGTACTGATCAGAAGGGAATGCAAAACATTTGCATGGAATCGTTGCATTTCCCATTATATTCAGTGAGCAGATGGACTGATTCAGATAGCGAATACGTAGAAAACTTGCTTGTGAAGTATGAAAATGTACTGCAGTAAAAAGTGAAACTTTCTGAGGAAAAGTAAATTTTCGTGAAGAATCATTACTTTTAGGCGAATAATTTGAGATAGAAACAGTAATACTTACATTAGTCGTTACAAGAAGTAATATAAATAAAGTTAGCCATAGAGGTATATTAGGCATAACAACGCATCTACAAGAATCTCGTTGATTGCATTTGGATTATATAAGACATAAAATTGCGATTAAGAATTAAGTCAAAAATTCAGAAATTATGCAAATTTTAATTTGCTGAAAATGGCACTAATTAAAAAAACAGAAAGTAAGTAAGTTTATTCTTAATAATCGGTAAATTTGAGTAATAAAAGTGGAAATGGAATTAAGATTTCGATTAGCTTCCGGGAGTATATTGAAATTCAATTATTTTTGCCATTAACTTTTATTGCAATTAGTCATTAAACAAAGTTTATTCTTTTTTCGAGCACAAATTACTTGATAAATTGATCTAACAATTGCATACTTATTTAAAGAATGCAAACTTGAAAATTTATTCTAATTACTAAAAATTTTTATTACAATTTTTTGTGAAAATTACAAAAATTATAAAAGATGACAAATAAAAATTGACAGGATAAAATTTTATTAAATATACAGAGTCAATGAGCAGCCTAAAAGTAATAGAAGCGGTATTAGTGCTTCTGGAGCTGACAAGTGAAGAATCATTGAAGAATAAGACGGAGAAGGAATCTAGCAGTGTCGTGTTTAATTAAATACAACGACTGCTTGGTTGGACAATGCAATTGAGACGTTTGATGTGATGGGTTGGGCTAGGCTAAGCTAGGCGGGAATAGACTGAATTATGCTAGAATGGTTTAAGTTTGCCATATAGAAATTTAGAGCTTAAGCTAAGCAAGCTAGCACTGCTTCTAGACATGCCACAGAGAGTTAATTTTCTTTAACTAACGTGAGTGTACGCCTTTTTCAAAATTTTTAAAAAACCTGAAAAGAAAGAATAGATATAAGTGAAGTTGAATAACAATTATCTCTTATTGTTTTATTTTCTATTCATTGCAAATTTGTCTATTTTTTAAATTGCAATTAAACTTGCACAATTTCCTGAACTTTAGGATATATTTTAAAAATAATTTCGAAGAATTTCTTTGCTAAAATTTTTTAAACAAATAAGGTCAGCTCAATTAATGGATGAAATTAATTAATGATGATTAATTATTGACAACTTATTTGCGAGCTTTTTTAAGATTTGACTTGCTAGTGCAAGCAAAGGTCAGTATGTAGTGGTCATCTGCTTATTGGTCATTACAATAATAATTGGTTGGCTCAAGTGTAAAAATGTAAATAGTAATGAACTAAATGTAAAATTTTTGACTATGTTATAATGATAACGATTGTTATGTTAGTGGTATGAGTACGTTATAATAATAATTGTTATGTCGTAGCCTTGCAGTACAAAGATTTATCCTGGAGCAAAATAAAATTAAACAAATTGAGCATACCTCGAGATATATAGATATCAAATGCTGCATTAAGTGATTATTCAAGATAATTATAGTAATATTCAACTTAATAAGAATTTTTTTGACCATAGAGGTTAAAGGTTATTATATATTTTAATAAAATGAGAGCTAATTTTAAAAAATGAAAAAATTGTGTTCATTTTAATAACTTTC
This sequence comes from Thelazia callipaeda, assembly GCA_900618365.1. Taxonomy (NCBI): domain Eukaryota; kingdom Metazoa; phylum Nematoda; class Chromadorea; order Rhabditida; family Thelaziidae; genus Thelazia; species Thelazia callipaeda. The sequence continues at coordinate 100,185 of UYYF01004265.1, forward strand.
ATCAGATAACAATTTTAAAAACTGGAATACTTGGAAATCACCTAAATTTTGTCTTAAAATTAAATCGCCAAATTTGACGATTTTGATTTTCGGTTTAAAAATTTAGTTTAATGAATGTAAACTATGCTTGTTTCTCCAGTAGACAGGCCGTTTATTTTCATTAAGTAATATTATTAATAATACTGGCATAGTTAATTAAAAAGTATGAATTCCTTATGTAAAAAAGGATAATTTGAAAAAGAACAAATTGAATTCTGATATCGTTCAACTCATCCATTATGTTTGCTTGACTGAATAAAAATAAACATTGTTTTCCAGTTGATACTGAAATAAATGCATAATATTGCATTACTAATCATTCAGTCATTCAGTGAATGGATTGAGAAATGCAAGACTGAATTAAAAATTTGAAAATTGTAAAAAAATTGTAGATAAAAATTATTTGGCTAAGTTTAAAAAGAGATTATTAATGTGAAAATGAATCCAAGCAAATTAAAAAAAAGGCATATTCAATTACATGCAAAAGCAAAAGTGGTAAGTATTGAATTTATGCTGAAACTGGACTGTATAGACTGAACTGAATGGACTGGACTGGACTGGACTGGATAAGTTTGGGCTGACCAAGAGTAAATATAATGATGCTAAACCACTTTATTGGCTAGTTGAAGCTTTCAGCCAAGAAAATGATTGAGTGAGTGGATGACCAATTAATTGGATTAGATAAATTAGGATATATCTGCGCGATAATTTCATTACCATTCATCACTTTTCAACAACATTTATAGTGTTATAATTTTTACTCCCAGTCCAATTCCTATAATTGTTACATTTGATAGATTTGTTAAAAAAGTTTGCTTCAAATACCCAAAATAAACATTTCTAACAATTCCCTTGCAAATCAACTGATAAAAATACAAATTAATTGCATAAATTGTGTTGTAATTAGCAGAGAATAATTTTTTCGCGCTGTTGGAGTAATTTCCAATCAAAAATTCAAGAAAATGCTTAATCGAATCCTTTGCATAAATTTATTCCAATTTTAAAGTCACAAAAATATGTAAGGATAACTTTATAAACTTATCCTTACATATTGATAAACTTATAAAGTTATCCTCACATATTTTTGTGAGTTTAAAGTTTGAATAAATTTATACAACTTATAAGTTTAAACAAAATAGCACTAATTTTGACAAGAAAAAAGCAATTTTAGCTGAAAAGTTACACGACTTATTGTTCAAATTTATCCGCTAATGAAATTTTATAAATAATTTTGTATATAAAATCAAAAGTTTTTCATCTAAAGAAAATTTAAGAGATTATAAGACTAAGAGGGAAAAAAGGAAGCAATTGCAATTCTTTTAAGTGAGTAATAAAAAGTATTAATTTAAAAAATATAAAAGTATCTATTATTAAATACTGCAGGTTAGGCGAATAATATAATAATAAAGCTTATATTTATTCCATTAAGTAAATAATACAAATATGTGAATACTTAATCAAAATGAATACGTCTCGTGGGAGCTATTTGCATTTCAAGTATAAAAGTAATGAACAAAATCAGATATAAAATTTTGCTTACTACTTTTTATTATTTTATTTGTATTTACTTTTATGTAAGTAAATTAAGCATTTCAATTTCCTTCCTGCTACATTCATTACTAATATTTTCAAAAATTAATCATAGAGAATGTGTACACGATTACACGATTCGACATATTTGTATTTGTTGACGAGATAAATGTAAAGTATATAATTATTTACTTAATATTTTGTACTGTATAATTTTATTATTTAATTATTGTAAAACAGAACATCTTGGCATAAATTTTGTTATTCACTTAATTAGCATTATATGTTAGCATTATATTAAAAAGTGAGCTTTGTTCGTTTCATTTTACTGCGAGATTTCTCAGCTCAAGAAAAGTATCACTGTAATATAGTATGTAAACTGAAATTTGAGGGTAGAAGTACATTCTTAAATCAAAATTACAGTAATGTTTCCATTACTGTAATTTTGATTTAAGAATGTACTTCTACCCTCAAATACTTATGGAATATCTCAGAAGGACCAATCATCATAGCTAAAAAAAGCCACCATTATAATTATGTGTTCTTTTAGATAAATTACAAAAATATCAATAAAAAGCTCTTTTTATTACGCATATAGTATTAAGAAAATAGTTTTCTCTTAAACAAAAGTTAAAAGTTTTGTGTGATATAATTTGACCTCACCTAATAACTGCTCAGATAAATATGAATATTATAGCAGTAATCACTGATTGTCGCATAAATTTCACAGGTTTGAGCAAATTAATGCGCAAATAAAAATAATTTTTGTGATAATCAATTAAAAAATGTAATTTTTACAAGCACTGAGAAATTATTAATGCTCTGTGTTAATATTTATTAAAAAATATTTGAAGAAAAGATGATTTGATATCAGCAAATATTTGATTGATCAATTTTTGTCGAACATATCGATGGCATGATAATTTTTTTAATAAGTCAACGAATGATTTTAAGTGATATCTCTTATCAAAATGGCTTGTTTGATTTCGTTTTCGAATTACCGCACATCGTACTGAAAAATTAATTACTTCTTAAATGTTGCTAATATCAATGCTAACGATAAGTTTAGTTTGATTATGTAATACTGAAAAGAATTTAGAGCAAAATAGAATTGTTGACTTATTAGTAGAAAATATTATTGGTAGAATATGCTTGTGCAGCAGTAAATTATTATAATAAAAGTCTTATAAAAGTATTAAAGTTCAATTAATATAAGTTAGATTGTTTTTGTTTAAAAAATTTATAATCTAAGAGCAGAAGTCTTTGACGTTGCTATTTTAGTATTAGTAAAATTTTAAGTATTTCGATTTTTTCTTACAAAATTTTAATAACATTTAAGTCTCACAACATTCTTTATATTAATAATATATTTCATTCATCTTTTTTCCACTTAGAACCCATACGAAATGCTTTCTTCTTGGTGCAGTACTGACCAAAGTTGCTTTCTGATTTTAGCTACAAGACAATTTCATTTAAAATTGAAGTTTTTATAAATTCATTACTTTTAAACAAAAAAATTTGAATCGCTCAATGAAATATTTAATTGTAAATCAAATATTTAATAGCTTAAATGATTTCAATACTATTATTATAACTTGCCATTTCACAGATATTTTTGAAATATTATAACTTCGCGCCATTTTACAGATATTTTTGAAATATTATAACTTCGCAATTTTGGCTTCTAACTTTTCTAAAAATCATTTTGCCTCTGAAGTCAAAAAAAATACGAAAATTTTTTCAAACTCAATGGTTTAATAAGATTCAATTCATTCACCAAACTATGCGAATTTTCTTGGTACAGTTTTGTGCATTTTTCATCTGCGGTAATTTCGGGCAGCAAATTCCCTACGTCATTGATTTCTTCTGATTCTAAAATAATTCCTATTTATATTTAATTTTGAATATGATCTTCTTAGATCACTCAAAATTAAAAATTTCGGAAAAAAAGAGCCCTATTACATAAAAAGATTGAATTCACTTTTATAAAGTAAGATAAATAATTTGAAAATTTTGACTGAATAATTCTTTTTTAATTCTAGAATTGAACTCCACAAATTTTATCACTTTCTATGGTAATGCTTGGCTCTTCCTCTACTTGCGCATTCTGTTTTAATTTCATTGCGCGATAATGCGTATAGTTTGATTTCATGCGTAAGTATAGTTCCTTCAGGTACGTCTAAAAACCTCTTAATGATTTGCATTGATTTATGAATGAGCTTGTTTTAGATCACAAGAATCATTAATTATTATTGATAACCGAAGATCTAGTGATGAGTGTGTATAATTTTTTTCTACTTTATCATAACATAAATGTTACATTGAGTAGCAGCTTTGATAACTGGAGAAAAAGCAAATCCCTAAAAATCTCGGCTGATGTAAATTTAAATTTAATTTTTTCATTATTTAATCCACATAAATTAACGTAAATATTGTACTTGGTAACAAATTGTTGGTTGAAAATAATTTTTAGATTAACGGTCACATAAAAGGATCGTAACAGCTCTGAGTAAAAAAAGAAAACAGTTTTCTTTTACTCATTTGTATAGTAATTTTAAAAAGATGATTCTGAATCTGAACTCACGATGTCATTCTTGAGCATCGGATACATATCACCGGAAAGAAATTCTAATTCCTTCAACACCTTCACCGATGTAAATATCAAATTTGTTAATCGAGCTAAACAACTTCCCATTTCAATAGTTAAATAATATCCTTTACGATTTGTGTTCCTGTATTTAAATTCAAATATTAATTACCTCTCGAATTACATAAAGATATAATTAACTTGAAATTAAATTACTATCTGCGATAAAGTGCTCAGATTATTTTAGAATCAGCAAACTTTTGCATGTGTTCAGGTGAGCTCTCTCGTGAGTGATTCATAAAGTTGAATTTTTTAGGACGTGAATTTGACTGACGACGTGAATGTTCCGCACACGGACGACAAACTGCATAGCCACTGTGTCTCATTAAAAAACGAGGTGGAACCAATTGATATCGTAACGGATTTTCCTTAAATTGATTCTTAATTGTTCAAAAAATTAAACACTTATAACCGAAGTATTGGAACTATTAACTTTTTGTATTTAAGTTTAACATTTTTGCATAACTGTATTCGTTCCAATTCACTAAATTAGCTTTTATTCAATAAAACAGTTTATTAATAATTTTTAAGCAAATCAAGACAAAATAAAAGACATAATTTCAGTTTCGCTAATAAAGCTTGAAAATTTTTAATAATTAATTCGTAATTTTGAGAGCGTACACGTCGTTTAGGTGCTTGTGTTAAGGCATCTAAATGTTTCTCCAGTAAAAACTGTCGCTTCTAAAAAATAATGAAAATTTTTTCTCACGTGATATTACACATAGAAAGTCAATTTTCTACAATTTGAAATGGTGATATAAAAAATAATAAAACTGTAATAAGTGCATGCCATAGCTCTTAAAAATGGGACACTTAATTTAATTATATTTGAGGTCATTATTAGATTAAAAGAGTAAATCTTTTGTACTTGGTCTCGGGCAGTTTCAAGTTTGATCTGCTGTAATACGTCATAAAAGTGATCGTTACTCTTTGCGTATTTATTTTCACAGGTAGAAGAACACGATGACTGCCTTCAAGCAAATATGAACTGCTTACTTCTGCCTTTCAATTTTTGAATTTTCAAAATTTTTTTATAACCAAACTAAAAAATATGTAATTACTATTCTACACCAATCTGTGATAAAACTGTAATCAAAGTTTGAAACACTGGCAAATAAATGCTTGCATTGAAGGGTACTCAGAAGCAGCCATGTGCAACTGAATCTTACAACAATAAATGCAAAACAATCAAACTTCATGACTTTATTATCTCAATTATTTTAGCAAAATGATTCTTTCCGTTAATAAATATTAAAATATTTTCCTTAATATTAAATATAATGATATGATTTAGTATTTGTTTTATGTGATATGTTTTTTACATTTTGAGATTTTCTTCCCGATATCTCAAATACTCTATTAAAAGGAAAAGATTCAGTGTTAAGAGCGATTTTCAAAACTAATATAATGTAAAAAGTATTTCACACTGACAAAGTTTTCTGCTCTAAAGTTTTATGAAGTGCAACTCGTAAGCATAGCTCGGAAAACACGTTGGTGAAATGAATGTTACAAGGCACTTTCGAGTAAACTCTTAAGTCACTTTAAAAGTTAAAAAGAATTGTTATATGAAGTTTAGAAATATTTAAAATATAAAGTTACAAAAATTTGAAATATTGATTTGATTTTTTTCATTTTTGTAACTAAATATTAATTTATTATTAATCATTATTATTAATATAATTATTAATATTAATTCAACTACAAAAATTTGAAATATCTTGACTTTGGTCTGGATCTTGTTTAGTAATAAATTAAATTTTATTTATTATTCAGTTATCTTCGCACAAAATTTTGTTGGTTTTATATTACAAACTTTGCTTTTTATTTTTCATTTTGTTAATTTTTAAATATTTGCTTGATTTCTGGTAAACTGCCTCAGTATTATTCTTCCAATAACAATTCTTTTTATTCAAGATAATATTGTCAGTTTTATTATCACTATAAAATGTTTATCATAAGTTTTGTTGCTTATCAGTTATATTACTTTTCGATTTTTTTTTTTGAAATAATTTTATCAATTATCGCAGTAACAACGTCATGAGAGTAAAAATTGAAAATATCACTACAGAATTATGAATGCTGGCGCTGTTAACATTATTAGTGATAGCATTCGAATCGTTGTCTATTTCACAAGCCTGAAAGAACATAGTGCTAAACCACTTATAGTTGGATAAAGTTAAAAAAGTTCAAAAGTTTAGTAAATCAGTAAATATAATTCATTACTGATTTACTAAACGTAAAATTGTTGCAAGGTTTGCGTGAACGTTTGATTTTTGAAGTAACGATTATTCAAGATTTTAATGCTTTTAATGAATGAAATCTGCTTGTTTTTGCGAAAAAGACATTGCAATAGTTACTTTATTTAAATCTTTGATAGTATGCAAAGTAGTTGAAGAAGTTAAAATGATTAATTGGTTCAAGGTACATGGTACCGAGCAACCTGGCACCTGTAGTTCATGAGCATAATCACTTTCTGTTTCATTCTTGTAAAGAATCTGTAATTCAATTATGCGAATATTAACTAATTATTTTTTCTTAATTTATTGTTCTTCATAATTTCAACTCAATAAAGAAGCCATAAAGCAATACTTTATTGTAATTGAATATTTAAATATTGCATAATTTTAAGTAAATATTTAATATGCAATTTAATAATTCTTTCTAATTTTCATTATCTATGTTTGCTGCCAAAAATTTTTGTTGTTTAAAATTTAGAATTAAAAAAATTTTTAACTGACTTACTTTTACGACAGTTTCATTTTTTTCGCTCTGATATAATTCCAAAATCAAACATGCAGCATAAGGTACTAATGAGTTTTGACCAACGTTTAACGCATATTGTAATGCGCAAACAGTGGCGTCGTGCTGAAATTGCTTTTATTTAAATACGTATGTATTAAAAACAGTTTTGATTCTTTCAAATTTTCACGTGCTTTAGTTTTTACGTCTAAAAAATAACTTAATTTTTTTTCAAAGGTTAATTAATTGCTTAAAAAATCATTTAGGTAAAAGTAAATTTTTAACATGAGAAGTAGTCAAGCTTAAATTGAAATACGTACCGCAGAGTAAAGGTACATTTTACGTGCTTCTGTTGCTTTGTTTGAAGAAACATTCTTAAACCGATCTAATATTTCTCCAAGTAGTAGACCACCCTTTAGTTTTGCTTTTTCTATTGTATTATATTTTAAAATCTGGCTAGTTAATTTGAACTTTGTGATGATCTCAATAGTACTCATATTTTGATATTGTGGCCATATTTGGTGGACCCATGCTGGTTGCGGAAGATTGTGGTAGATCTGAAAATTTGATCATTGCTAAATTTAAATCTTAGTCTGGTAATTTTTGATCTTAATGATCATATTTTCCAAATATGAAAATGAATCAAACTAATACCAAAATTAATTGCTTAAAAAATAGTTAATTTGAGTTATAAATCTGAGAGTAATATTTAAAATTGCAAAATTTTTACTTGCAAATATTTTTGAAATGATTTCAATTACATCGGTTTTCAATTAATTCTAAAATAAACAGGAAACACATTATTCTCAAAGACATACGCTTCACTGACCTCTCGTTGAATATCAAGCAATGACCCTAACCGACTAAAATTCAAATTTTCACCGATTCCGGTTATATTGGCTAAGAAATGAGTAAAATTAGCATATTCCTGCATCATATTCGAGTTACTTTCATCTTCGGCTTGCATTAGAGCATTGTATCGAGGACAAAAATGCGTAGTGGAATGGAGCAGCTGAAATACTTATACAGTTTGAAGACTTATTAATTTTTATTATGTTATTAACTTTAATTTAATATATAAATCTTTCAATGCAAAAAGTAATTAGCGAAAATTTAATTACAGGCGCATTTTTTTCGATTTTTTCCATATAAAATGGAATAGGTTGCCATTTTTCGTCCTTTAACCATTGCAAACTAGAATTTTCAATAGGAAAAAAACCACGCAACATTGCTTGAGCACTGACAATTGCTCGTTCTGATCTTGACGTGACAACTTTTACCTAAAAATTTATTTATTAGAGTAGAAATTGTAAAAGTTGAAAGCATCAAGTATAATATAATTTAATATCTTTTGTATATTTTGTCAATTAATTCTTTTTATTTTAATAATTGAATGATGACTTTTGTTTACTGTAATAGTAAATTGATAATAAATGAAACGTGAAAATTGTGATACTTGAAAGTCCAAAATTAGTCTTCTTAAAATTTAAACAGTTTACATCAATTGAGTTGAATTCATTCACATAATTATGGTATCGCTGCTGGAAAAAACGACCTAAATCATAAATTTGCTTCATTCCTACCTGAAAAAATTTATAAGTTCATAAAGCCATGCTTGAAATTTGTTGCACTTTTGAATTGGGATTTAAGAATGTTACTACCAAAGAATTAAGAGTAATATGCAAATTACTATAAAGTTGACAAAACAGAATTGCATACAAAAAGGTCAGGTCATCTTAAAATATTTTACAGTGTGAACATAAATAGAAAAGAAAAAACAAAGTGTATTTTTTAAATTTAATTATATACCAAATACTAAAGAACTGAAATTGCTGCTTCAAAAGTTACAAATTTAAATTTAGAAAATTTTGCAAATGCATCAGAAGTTTTCATTTTTGTACTTCAGAATATTTTGTAATACAGAAACATTTGTCGAGTAAATTAATTTCCGCTGAAAATTAAGAAAAAATTTACTAGCAATTTGTAGAAATTATTTTTAGTTGAATAAACAAAAACTTGTATTATTTGATTCATAAAACAGATCGAATCAATGAAGATTTGATGTAACTAAGTCATGATCTAGTCATGATCTACAGTATTTTCCATATAGAAATTTTAAATAAAGGTTATCAGTGAGGGCACTAAGAAAAGATCAAAAATACAATAAAACTAATAAAAGTTTCCTTGTTGATTTTTCACTGATTTTAATTATATTAAAACTTTTTTGAAATTGTAAACGTTAGGTTACAATTGAATTAAAAACTACAAACAAAAACTTGTATTATTTTATAAAAAAATTCAAGCCTTCATTAGGGTGCATTTAAAACTCACGCAAATGGTTTTTATCAAAATTTTAATTTTGGCAAGTTTGCAAAAATTATAGTAACAAACATTAGTCAAGTGGGACCATCCACGGGGCCAAGACTTTTCATCGTTGAGGTCATTGGGGTAGGGTAGCTGATGAGGTGCTCGATCTCCATGACGCCAAATTGCCTGTACGTAAATCAGTTTCACGTCTGACTGCAGCGAATCTGTTGTATTCAGTGTGACCGGATTAGAGGAGACGCAACTGATTAACAAATTGTATAGGCCAAGAAGTAAAAACATATATTCCATTACTTTTCTGAAAAAATAAACTTCAAAACTGTGCACAAAAAATATTTTATCAACAATTATATTGAGTGTAAAGAAAGTGATAGATAATAGTTGACTGATAGTAGTTGAGTAATATAGTGGTAGAAAATTTTAAATGACTAAAATAAAAATAACTTAAATCTCAAGAATTTTATCTGCAATTCATAGTAATTCAATAGCAGAGATTCGTAATTTAATAAAGTATATGATAGAATATTTTAGATAAAAAATATTTAAATATGAGCTGATTTTAGTACAAAGAAGCACAATCATTTTATCGATAAAACTGATGCTTTTAAATCAAAATTCATGAAGCAAAAAATCAAAAGAATTCTAAATTGTAAATGCCTGAAAAAATATCATAACTTTTATTTGCTACACAATAAATACAGTAAGATTTAAATGCAAGAATTGATCGAAATTTGATCTGATAATTGTGATCAGCTGCAGAAATGATTCTTACCAACTCTTACTTTCAACTGCAAGATGCAAACTTTTCCGCCATTAAAAAGAGATGTAATAGAATAAGAAATCTAGTTTTTTCACAATTCATCAAACCTGATTTTCTCTATTTTTACTTCCACAACTAAGAATCTTTTAGCACAAAAATTTTGCTAAACGATTTTTGTGCTAAAATCTACAAATTATTCATTTTTTGAAATTTTAAGCTGTTTATTTTTTCACAAATGTCAAAAATAGAAAGAAATAATTTCGATATTTTCAAAAAAGATAGCAATTAAATCATTTCCATTTCGTTTTTTTTACTTTTTATTTTTCAACAAATTTTTATAATAATGTTTATTAAAAAAATGCAATATCAGACAAATTTATTGATAAATTTAGCAAAATAAACAATTATTAAATTGAAAAATAAGTGTGCACGCAAAGAAGAATAAATATCAAATTGTCATCGATGTTTATCTAATAAAGTAAGACCTTTTTTTTGAGTAAAATACACAATTTGCGTACTGAAAAATGAATTATTCATTTTGAATTTCATTTGATTGCCTGCCATACTGAGCAAAGATTACTATTCACGCAATATTTTGAGCTATTTACTACAATTTTGTAACGTGAACAAGTCAAATATCAAGAATAATAAACAAAGTTAAAAGGTTTTCTATTAATCGCATTATCACTTTCTAGTAACAAATTATTAAAAATTGACGTATTTACTACAATTCTGTATTTTCATTTTATTTAGAAATGGTAATCAAAAAATTGCATATTTTTGCTCAAAATTTTTGGGATTTGTAATTTAAAAAAATAATAATAATAATATAATTCATTTCACATTTTAATTTTTGCATCTTTTTTAATGTAATTCAGTATAATACGCAACTGTTAATATTGTTGACAAACTATTCATTCAGAAAGATAATCTAGTATACTCATTTACATTTTTGTTTTGTTTTTTGTTGATTTTTAGTACTTGCGCATATTAAATGAATACCCGAAAATAATTTGATAGTAAGTAACAATATTTCAGTATTTATTTTTAAATCTCATAACTTAACCAAGCATTATTTAAATATCAATTTATTTTAATCAATTTCTTATTTTAATTTCGAATATTTTTCTAGTCGGCTAACGTCAAATCAAGCGGTTCATGAAGTGCAAAAAACATTGCAAAACAACTTCGAATAGCGGTTGCAGAAGCACAGCAACAATTCCGCGTGATGCTATGAGTGTGACAGAAAACGTTTGCCCTACGTTCCCATGGAGTATTGAACTATAAAAGTTATTTTAGATTAGTTTTTCTAAGGATTATTCCAAGTTTTTTTCTTCTCTGATGTATTTACAGGAAAATAGTTCATTAATACACACAAAATTTGCCCATTTGAAATGTGAGTACTGATTTGCATGTTTGAATGGACATGTCAGTAATCTTATCTGAATTATAGGAAAGTTATTCAGATAAGATTACTGATATTTAGTCAGACATAGTTATTTTTTGTCAGTCACACACAACACTCTCTATCTGATAGCTGCGTATTATTAGCAGCACCCTGTGGATTCTTAGAGCCACCTCGAATGGTTGTCTTTTTCCAAAAATATCCATCCATAATTTGTATTCAGGATTCGGTGTACCATTCGCAAATTCTGCTAAAGCATCAACCACTGCATCAGCATACCAGAAACGATCTTCTGTTGTAGGAAAACCTAAAATGAAAACATCTAAGTTTCAGGATCATAAAGTATATCAGAAAATATTTGAAACTCTTATTTAAAAAATATATTTACTCTTGGATTTTTTTTATACCAATAAAATTTTCAGTGAAAACATACACATTCAGTCTAAAACAACTTTAGGGAACAAGTGACAAAGTATTTGTTAATTTTACTCTAACAAATTTTCAAATTGTAAGTAACAATATTTCAGGGTTTTATTTTACTTCTCACATTTTAAACAGACATTGTTGAGTATAAATTCATTTCAATCACTTTTCAATTTTAACTGTGCATATTTTTGTGATAGCATACTGTAAAATCAAAAGATTTATAAAGATTTGCTTTTATATTGATATTCAAAAAAATTGTGCTCAAAAATTGATTTATTAAAAAGAATATTTAGAGGATTTGCATCATTTTTATGCAATTTAAAATACTTTTGGTTTAAATTTCTTTCAAGTTTTGTAATTTTATTGAATAAAAAATGCAAATATATTCAAAAGTTATCACTTGTTTGCAATTATGCAAGAATGAAAGATTGTAATCTGAAAGATAAAGTCAACTTTAAGATATTAATTTAAAAATATTACTTTTTATGCAATTACCTTCGTAGCAAAGTTTCTGTGCTTGCTTAAGGTAGTCCAAAGATGCACGAACTTTTTCATACTCGTGATTCAAGCAAATCAACCATCGTCTTCCTTCTTTATTAGCCGCAAAAACTGGTTGCGATGTTTGAGAATGCTTGGCACTATATTGGCTGTTCGTATATCCTGCTTATAGCTTTTTAAAGAAACTAATAAAACTAAACTTTCCACATATTAAAGTTTAAAATTGCAAAAAAATGTAAGAAAATTTAAAACAAAAAAAGATTTTGTTAATTATTATTTGTAATTGTCATTTATAGCAAATATGCATGTGTTTGTTGAATTAATAAAATTAGTATAAAAAATAAAATAGCATTAATGGAAGACAGTATGAGTTCAATTAATACATAAAAATAAATGATAACATTTTTGAACAAAATAATTACTTCTGACCATTAATACTTACTGTACAGTTTGACAGTAGTGGGAAAAAAATTTCGCAGTAATTTTTAAAAAATTGAGTGCCATGCTATTTTACTGCACAAACAAACAGGCAGATTGCTTTATTGAGTGAATAAATACAAAATAATTACAACAATTTTGAATAAATAATTTTAAATCATTGAAAAGACATGAAGTGAGGAAATTATGTTAAAAAATATTGAGTAATATTATTATTTATTTACCTCGAATAAATTTGATTCCTTTTTCTTTGTTGTGAAAAGTTGTATCTGTAAAGAACAATCTATTTGGAATTTCTAAATTAATTACTTTTATGACATTGTTTGTAAAGTTTGCTAAAATGTTGAATTTTGTAGGTATTAATATATATTTATTAATTGCTATTCTAATTACTCATAGAAAGAATCAAAATAAAAAAGTTGAAATTGTATTTCATTTCTTTTTTTTTGAAGAATCTTACTTACATCTACGGTTTGTGAAGTTGCTACTACCATAAATGTCATTAGGTAGTGCTTTTTTTCGATCACAAGATTCGTGAGCAAAATTGACGTTGAATGTCGTTAATGAGAGTGGTTTCTGAAAAGCACACAATACCTCTTATGTTGTTATGAGTGAGCTCTGAATAATGAAACTCACAGCATCCGAGTCGAATTCCTCGATTCCTTCCTGATAAAGACCAACTGAGATGCCTTGATGTTGTGCGATTGTTGGCTCACATCTGCCCAAAATTTCACGTAAGCACTACAAAAATATTAGTTGCAACGTTTATTTACACTTACATACTTTCAGATGATTAATTCTGTATACAAAAATTTTGTTATTTTAACAAAGATTAAATGTCTTAACTTTTATGCACAATTCTTTTTAGTTTTTTGTTTCACTTTCAATCTTTTCAAAATTCAAAAAGCTTAAATACTTGCAAATTATAAAAAAGTCAAACTAAAACTGTTTTAATAATTTATGTTTTTAGCTAATTTTTTAATTTCTTCATCAAACGTTTCGCATCTTTTTTACTCTTTCTGCAACTAGAAGGTAATGTACTGAATTTTGTGTTGGAATTTTTGACGTTTTTCCGCCAGGCATATCTAAATGAATTTGATGCGTTTCATTAGCGTGAAATTCTGCTCGTCTTCGCTGTATTTTATTGTTTAAACGCCATGGGCCAATAATTGATGAATACTGAAAACGCTATGAATGTGTTGCCTAAATTCAGTCACTATTACATTACATTGTTGATTTTATTAATGATGAATGCATGGAAATGCCTTGAAGTTTGACAAAATTTCAAATTCAACAAATTCTTAAAGTTAATCTTTTTTGAATAATCAAGGCATTATTTATTTC